>BLSH010543622.1:258788-271288 GCA_018402905.1 Glandirana rugosa
AAAGAAAGACCAGGTGGGACCTGGTTCTCCGGAATAAACCCGGATTCCAAACGGGCCCCCCCAAGGGACGTCCCATGAGAAACCCCCTAGGTCCCTCGCCCCTAGAGGAAGACCGTATGAGTAAAAGTCAATTACTATCTCAAATTTCGCCTCAAGGTGGGATTTCACCTTGAAGGCGACCAACCTAAGGAGGGGGGGGTCCACAGTGTAAACCGTGGAAAGCCCCCCCTCCCCCTTCTCCTGTGGACAGAAATCTGTCCACAGGAAAAGGTGTGAAGGCCCTCGAGACCGGCCGCCTGCGCCGGCGGCTGCAGTCTCCGGGCCGAGGGAAAGACAGGTGTCCTCTTCCCCCTCCCCCCCGAAAGGTGCCAAATGTGACACCTGGGGGGGGAGGAATCCAACCAGCGGAAGTTCCACTTTAGGGTGGAACTCCGCTTTAAACTCTATCATTAACTGAAAATGAGTATGCCAGAAGGAGATCCCCGCTCCCTGGATCCCCCAAAGAGTACCCTGCAGGGAACCCCCCCGGGCAAACCTTAGGCCCAAATAAGGCCTCTTGGTCCAGGGTGGACCAGAAAGAAACTGAACAATCCAAAAAATGTTATATCTTAACATAACCTTGCACCAGGGATCCGCAGTGAAAACCACGGATATAGTAGGGTGACATGCGCGGAACCAGGACAACGGTCCATCGACCACCGCTAAGTCTTGTATAATCCTCAGAACAAAAGGTGTCCAATGCAAAATTAACGATAACATTTTTTGCCATATGGGAATTAGCAAGAACCCACATAAGATGATGGTAGAGGTGGGTCTATAGATTTTCCAAGAGGGACAGAGCCTCACTTACAGCCGAGCAGTTTGTGAAGGGTGCTCTCAGGTGTCAGCATAGAGATGGGGCCTTGAGGTGCGTTGAGGAGTGGAGTTTTGTCTCTTCGCCTTTGTTCTCACTGGAGTCCACATCTTGTTCGGAGTGGTAGTCGGTCTGGGATTTGGAATTGGGGCAGAGTGGACTCTTCGGGTAATGGTGGCAGACCCAATCTGGAAACAAAAGCTTCACCCTTGGTGAGGTCACGTAGATGATATTGCACATTGTCTTTGATAACAGTCAGCTTAAAAGGGAAGCCCCAGCGATATATGACTCTGTGTTTTTGCAAGTGAAGTGTAATGTGTCATAGAGAGCGTCGTCTGGCAAGTGTAATAGGAGAGAGATCACTATAGATCTGTAGCTTCTCACCTTTGTAAGTGATATTAGACTTGTTACGAGTGGCATTCATCAAAGATTCCTTACTTTCAAAGTAATGAAGTCTTACCACTATGTCTCGGGGTCTAGCGCCTTCAGGTGGCTTAGGGGCCAGCGACTGGTGTGCCCAGTCCAAACGCCAGTCAATATCAGGGATATTGGGGGCCAGTGTTACAAAGAGACCCAGTAAGTAATCCCTGATCTGTGAGTCTAGCACTGTCTCTGGGACCCCTCTAATCCTGAGGTTTTGTCTCCTTTCCCGGTTTTCCAAGTCCTCTTGCTGTGATTGGAGAGAGGTGACCTGTTGTTTTAAGGCATGGTTATCCTCCTCCAGGACTTGGACGTATTGTATTAATTTGTCCATTTTATTTTCAATATGATCTGCCCTCTCCTCTATACAAGAGATTTCCCCCTTCATCTCTTGAGCAAGTTTACCAACTTCTTTAGAGATGTTACTAGTAATGTTCAGCAAGAGGGTGTGAAGCTTGTGATCTAGAATATCAGCTGTAAGGCCGTTAGATTCTGTGCCGGGAATGGGCTGTATTACCTCTGTCCTCGAATCTTCCGCGCCAGACATGTCGTGCTGCTGGGTTGCGGCGTTACTCGAGGCCGGGGATCCAGGACGTGTCAGAAATTTTTCCATGAACGAAGGCCGCGGCGCTTGGAGAGGCTTATAGCAGTCCTTTTGCTGACCGATTTTGCCCATACGTTTCACCTTGAGGTGCTGAGGCTTACGGTTTTGCTCCCGTGGCTGTTAGAAGCTGTTATCGCTGAAGGGGAGCTATTGATAGCAGCGGTGTGTCGGAGCCTGTCTAGTATGCGTCCGCCATCTTCCGCCTCCGCGCATGCGTCTCCAGCATTGGCCTTTAAAGGCCAAGTTCAGCGTTTTACTAAAATACAACGCTTTGTTCAAGGGACACAATTTATTATTATTATTGTGCAGTGTTCAAATAGTGTTCATAATGTTAATGCCTTACCAGGAAAGTCATTATCAACACCCCCAAAGCCTGCCACAAAACCTTCCACCGAAGTTATCAGCTCCGTCCTGCTCAAGTTCCAGGATGCTCCAAATGTAAGATTAGAGGTGGGACAATGGGTGGGCAGGAGGGAAGGCTGCCCTGGACACTGTGGTATATTATGAGGTGGGGGGCACCATGAGGAGATTGGAGGGGGATTTGTGCTGGGTAGGGAAATTTGGGGGGGCAGCAGGGAGTAAGAATTGTTCTAGGAGGGCAATTTGGTGTATTAGGAAAGGTGATTTGGAGGGATTTGTGTTTGGAGGGGGGATGGGGGAAGAGGATTTGTGGTAGGGGGGATTTGGGCTGTTTGTGCTAGAAGAGGTGATATGGTAGAGGGGGGAGGAGATTGGAGCTAGGAGGGGAACATTTTTGGGGTGGGGGGGGATTGTGCTAGTAGGGATTATCAGGATGTGTTTGTGCTAGTTGGGGACATGTGTGTGGGGGGATTTGTGCTGGGGGGGGGGGGTAATTTGTGCCGCGTGTTGGTTGAGTAATAATATGATGCCCTGGAAATTTCTTGAATACAGGAAACAACTTTACTTGCATAGATAGCAGAATATATCTTAACAGTATGGAAGCAGGAACACAATTGAACAAATGAGGAAAGCACTTCCTCTCATTGCATAACACAACAGATTTGCTTGCACATTACACTATAACACTACAGTGCCACCTGCTGCATAGACAGGTATAATGCATATAAAGTCACAGTACATAAGCAACTTGCTGTTGTTCTTCCAGCACTGCGAGGGGGGTTGGAGAGAGAGAAGAGGATGTATTGTATGCTCAAAGGGGACATTTGAGGGGTAGAAGAACTGTGCTAGGAGGAGTGATTTTCTTTTTTTTTTGGGGGGGGGGGGTGGGGATTTGAAGGGAGAGAGGATTTGAGCTTGGAGGGGCGATGGGGGGCAAATATTTGTGCTGGGAGGGGGGATTTCAGCAGGCCGGTGGATTTGTCCTGGAAGGTGAGGGAATTTATGCTTAGGCCATAAGCATCCTGACACAATGGGGTTTATTTACTAAAAACTTGAGAAAGCAAAGTCTGGTGCAGCTCTGTTTAGAAACCAATCAGCGTCCAGGTTTTATTGCCACAGCTCAATTGAACAAGCTGAAGTTAGAAGCTGATTGGTTACTATGCATAGCTGCGCCAGATTCAAAGTGCACCAGTTTTAGTAAATCTACCCCATAATGTTCATAAATCTTGGGGGGGCGCAGTTTGGCATGTTTGCCCTGGGCTCCAGATGACCTTGTGTAAGATGCTCGCTCCTGGCATTACAGAAGCTGATTCACTTTGATGTTCCAAACTAGCTCCTGCTTACTGTGATCAGCCTAAAAAAACTTGACAGCAGTGATATGCCAGAAAGCGAATCTGGTATGGATTTTAAGGGGTACTCTACACCAAATTAGTAAAAAATTTACGTGGAGTCCCCCCAACATCCATACCAGACCCTTATCTGAGCGTGCAACCTGACTGGGCAGGATAGAGGGGACAAGCAAGCACCCCCCTCCTGGCCCGTACCAAGCTACATGCCCTCAACATGAGGGGGGGTGCTTTGGGGCAGGAGGGCTCTGCGTCCCCACCCCAAAGCACCTTGTCCCCATGTTGATGGGGACAAGAGCCTCTTCCCGACAACCCTGGGCTGTGGTCGTTGAGGTCTGTGGGCAGGGGGCTTATCGGAATCTGAAGCCCCCTTTATCAAGGGGGCCCCCAAATCAGGGCCACCCTATGTGAATGGGTAGCGGGTACATTGTACCTCTACTCATTCACCAAAAAAGTGTCAAAAAAGAAAAATCCACAGTAGACAATTAGGGACAAGTCCTTTATTTTAAAAAAAAAGCATACAGCGATGTAATCCACATCAATCACTGCGCACGACGAACCAAATTTAAAAAAAAAACCCTTGCCAGTGGTTGTGGGAGTCTGCAGATGGGGGGCTTATCAGAATCTGGAAGCCCCCTTTAATAAGGGGACCCACAGATCCCGTCCCCCATCTGAATGATTAAAAAAAGTGTCCCACTAGGGCGGGGCCACTCGGTGATGTAACTGAGTGACCACGCCCCCTCTGACATCACTTGATGTCAGAAGAGGGTGGGGTCACCTGCTTACATCACTGGGCGGCCCCGCCCTAGCCTTTATAAGAGCTGTCAAACGAAAAAAACACAGCAATCGGCAGTAGCCCTCCCATCAGAGAGGAGCTGCTTTGTTTCGTTTTTTTTTTCTTCTTTTTTTTGGGCATTGTGGGGCGTGATTGACATGGATTACATCGCTGGACACTTTTTTTTTCTTTTTTAATAAAAGACTTGTCCCTAATTGTCTCCTGTGTTTTTTTCTTTTTTGACACTTTTTTGGTACCCCATACTCATTCAAATGGGGGGCGGGATCAGATTCCGATAAATCCCCTGCCCGCAGACCTCCACAACCACCAGCATGAGTTGTGGGGAGGAGGCCCTTCTCACCATCAACATGGGGACAAGGTGCTTTGGGGGGACCCCAAAGCACCCTCCCCATATTGAGGGCATGTGACCTGGTATGGTTTGGAGGGGGGGCTCGCTTGTCTCCCCCTCCTGCCCTGCCAGGCTGTGTGCTTGGATAAGGGTCTGGTATGGATTTTGGGAGGACCCCCACACCATTTTTTAAAAAATGGCCATGTGCATGCTTTGGCCAATCAGCGGGTGTCCTTTCCCCGCAACGTCTCTGCATTATGGGGCTCTCTAATTTTCCATGAAAGCCCCATAATGTTCTAATATTTGCAAATGGGCGAACACCTGATGTTCGAGTCGAACTTATGTTCGACTCGAACATGGGTCCCTTCCCTATTGACAGACTCCATCCTTTTACAAAGTGTCAAATTCAAATGGAAAAAGCTACCATTTTTTTTTCTTTCTTCTTTTCTTTCAAAACGCTTTATAGTAACACATAGGTTCACAATATCAAGTTCAAGCACACTGCCCTATGCCAGACCCTGCTCCTCCTTTGACGCATTTCACCCCAGCATGGGCTTAATCATAGAAAATATGCTTGGACTTGTGGTTGTACTTGAGATTGTACTTCATATTATGAACTTACTTATGTTACAATAAATTTTTTTTGCAAAAAGAAAAGCCCTGGTGGATGTGCAACTTTTTTCATTTTAATTTAACAACTGTAAAATATTGTATAGTAAAGAAACACAAAGAGGGCGCATCAGCCTAGTGCATTACCCTAAGTCCTTGGTGCTAAGCATGTGCAAATATGCAGCCTCTCAGCGGCCGGGCCATGGCGCTGAGGGGCCACATATTTGCGTGCAATAGCACCAGTAGAGCTGTGCCAAGAGCGGAGCCCTGCACGCTCCCAGTGCAGTTACTGACGGCTAACTGAAAGCTCCTGATCATGTGACTACCATGACAGCCAATCACCGTGGTCATATGACTGTAGGCCCTGCCCCACCTCCAGGCATACTAGACCCCTTAAAAGGCCGGCTAAGGGGATAATAAACCATTTTTGAATAATAAAAGAGCAAATGTTATACTTACACATCAATATATGTACATGTCCTGCAATAAAAAAACACAATGAACAGAAATGCCAGAAACCACTGCACACTCTTCCAAGTTTGGATAGCTATCCCCTCTTCTTCAGAGCCAGGAGAACTGCTGCTTCCTGTCTCTGAAGAAGAGAGGATACCCCTCGAAATGAGTCAGTCTTTTATACCTGCGTGGCTCCCATCGGAAGTGTGTGCAGTGGTCCCTGGCACTTCTGTTCCTTGGTTTTTTTTGTTCGATGGTGTAGACAGTTAGCCTGGTGCAGGTTTAGGAGGGGGTTAATTGTAGAGGAAAAGTACTTCCTCTTTAGGCCTGTTTATTAAGCAGCTGGTCAGGTTTTGCTATCTGTGTGAGGAGATCTGGACGCTCCATGGAAGCCGCCATATTCTGACTTTGACCTGTTGAGTGAGCTGGCCTGTAACTGGGACTTTCTTTACTGTATATGCTGTGACTGGGATACTGAAAGATGCATGTAAGCCTATGTTGTGTTAATGGGAGGATTTACCTGTCTCACAGTCTCCCAGAAGCCTGTTTACCCCTTTGATCCTGACAATGGGTATGTACATTTTTTGGTTTGTGAGTATAACATTTGCTATTTTATAATTAATAAATGGTTTATTAAGGTAATGCACTAGGCTTGTATGTGTTTCTTTACTATTTAGCATATTTGGACTCCCCCAATCCTTCGAGGGCAGCAAGGCAAGGAACTTACCTATGGATTAAAATGGAAACCGAAACAATGAGAGTCATTTGATTTCTGGGCAACATACTCAAGCACAGAAGGCTGTTTCTATTGTCTTTCTGTAAAATGTTGTATGTCTGTCATGGTGATAATCGTTACTAGGGAAAAAAGGCATGGGTGAATTTCACTAGCAGTTTTAATTGTTCCGTCCTTAATATTAAATTAAAAAACAGATATAAATACCCAACTTTTATACAGCTCTTTAACTCTTAAATTCTTCAAGTGGAAGTAAAGTCAGCTTTTTAATTTGTACCTACAGGTACGCCTATAATAAGGCTTACCAGTAGATACAGTGAATATCTCCTAAACTTGCACTGTTTAGGAGATATTCACATGGAAGCAGCTGGTGACTTAATTGCCACATGCGCTCTACAGGGATAGCATACCCCTGCCGTTCCTTCAGAGCTATCTGCCGTCATCGTGGCCCTGGCCATTCATACAGCTGGAGCCCGTGAACCCGGAAGAAAGACTGGGTGAAGATGGAAGCTCCGGAGAACCATGACAGCACTGAACTGGAGGGCTCCGTGTACAGGTAAGTCTGTCATAGTGTGCAAGTATGCAGTGCATATTGGTACATTATGAACAAACCAGCATGGGAGGAAAAGCACTGGACCATGGCAATAAGGTGGAAATAAACATCAGGTAAGTGAAAAAAAGATTTATTCCATAGGAATGGAAGAGCTGAAGCGTCAGGCATACAGCAGCCTGGGGACAGTCAAACAGTAGACAAGGTGGACTGGGACTTACAGATACAAGTACCTGGAAGCTGGACCCGCATTGGATGACACAGGGGCTCCAAGATATGGTGGAAAACGGCTGGGCTGGAGGGCAGGATATAACAAGAAGGCCACAAACAGGAGGTCTCAAACGGAGAAACAGGATGCTGAAGTCCGGAGGTATCCTGTTTCTCCGTTTGGGACCTCCTGTTTGTGGCCTCCTTGTTACATTCTTGTTACATCCTGCCCTCCAGCCCAGCCATGTTCTACCATACCTTGAAGCCCCTGTGTCATCCATGTGGCTCCAGCTTCCAGGTACTTGTATTCGGAAGACCGAGGCCACCTTGTGTACTATTTGACTGTCTCCAGACGGCTATATGCCTGACACTTCAGCTCTTCACTTCCTATGAAATAAAATCCTTTTTTACTTACCTGAGGTTCAGTTCCACCTTATTGTCGTGGTCCAGCCTTTGTCGGTTTGTTGTTTATGACTCATTGGTCCATGGGTTTGGGATAGCGGCAGCCTCAGCTTGACTATTTCTACCCACTTGGCTATCGCCCATGTGCCTGGATATTTGTTTGTGTTGGTACATTAAGACTTAAACCTGCAGAGGGTTTATATTCCCCTAAAAAAAATAATGGTATTTGGGAGTGAAGACCTGGGAACCAAGGGTAAAAACATGAAAACATATACTGAAGCTTTTCAGTAGCCACTGTGGAAATGTCCTCGCCAATTTTCATTCCAAAGTAGTAAAAATCCTGCTGATGTATGTACCCACGCACAAGCAGGGTATGGGAAGCATGATCAAACATGCCAGCTTCAATACACAGGACCCTAAAGGGGAGTGGCATGGAATGTGCTTGGTTCAGCTGCTAGGTAAATGTGCACAGGAAAATAAAAGCTAGTAGTCTTCTATCCCATATCCTCTGTTGGCTCTGCTCTCCCCATCAGGTATCCCAATCTACTCTGAGATAAGCTTCATCCCAAGCTTATATAAGATCCTGAACCTGAACCTCCTTAAATGGACAACAGATTGACCCCTGCCTATATGCACATATAACACCCCCCCCCCCCCCCAGGAATATCAAAGCCTACAGTGCCTGCTGCTGAGCAACAGTGACGCTAACGGTGCATAATTTGTCTTTCCACAGGGCAAACAAGTGGCATGATCTACAGCTGTGTAATCACATGACTTGTCATTTAGGTCCCACCCACTCCTGAAATGCCCTTGCCTTGCACCTTTCTTTGCTTTGCAAATCTGTCTGGTATCCTCAACACACACAGGAACAGACCTGATACTGTGCCTACCCACACTCCTGCCACTTGGGTGCCCTTTGCACCTACTCAGAAGGCACAGTAAGGGCTTGTTTACACCTGTGTTGCCATCTAAAGATGGATACACTGCAGGTGCTTGACAGGTGGTAAGGAGGTGTTATGTCACTGCTCACTGTGTGTTTTATACCCCTAAAACAACCACACATAGTTGCAGCATGGCTCCACTCAGTTGAATGGGTCATTTGTAGATTGCAGCACCTTCTGAGCATGACAGTGGGGATGCATTTTGCTGAGTCGCAATGCAAAGCATTGCGGCCATGGCCTATATATGTACCATACTCCCCAGTCCACTGCCTTTGCAGCCTAATGGGGAACAGTTGGGGGTAGTAAAAACTTGGCTAAGCTATGTGCTTTACCACCCCCCCCCCTCCCCAAACTCAAGCATTATTGAGGCCTTAGATTGGCTATTATTCAGTCTTAGCCCTGGTTCACACCTCAACCTCGCCTGGTTGAGATTTCAATGCAGTACATATGTGTGGTTTGCACTGCTGATGTCATCGCGGCTTGTGACCTCATTTACCAAAGTCTATGCAATGAAATTGGTAAAAAGTAGTGCAGGAACCTTTTTCATAATCGGATAACAAGTTGCACCGGTGTGAACGGAGGCTTAGTGGGCAACCTGAGTAGGTGCAAGGGGCACCATCTTGTGGCAGGCAGTGCACTCACAGCTGTTTTTTAAATATCTTAAAAACATTTAATAAAATGTCTTTTAATACATAATTTTTAAACGATTAAAAAAGCTGGAAATGCACTGCCTGCCACAACATGGTGCTCTTTACAACTGTTCATGTTTCACAGCAAGATTGGTTATTATTTATTATTAAGTCTCATTCACACTTCCTAAATGGCCATAGTATGGCATAAACACTGCGAATACCTGTGGCCAGAATCCCATGTGTTCTAATCACCATCAGCTGTTCAATGACAGGCTGAAACAACTCACTGCTATAGGCATTTATCCATGTGTACATGAACGTCCAATGGTTACCTGCAGTTAGGGACAAATGTGTGACCCTTGATGCAGGTGGATTGTATCTAACGGCAGACATCTATCCCCGACAGCAGGTGGCTGTTGGTTGTGCAGATACATGCAGATACAGGTGGACAGCCCTGGATCTTTTCAGTCTGTAAGTTGAACCACCCCAGAAAAAAATATCTGTTGCACTGCACTCATGTGTAAAAAGGCACCATTGAATATAATAGGAATCCTGATGTTGAGCTTTGAAGCACTTTGGGAAACACACTTAAAACAGAGAACTACCAGAAAAAGCAAGAAAACAGTTGCATGACTTCTAAGAATGTGGCTTCCTAGCAACCCATCCAGCCCTGTGCAGAAAGCTGTCTCATTAATGACAACTTCCCAGCACACATTCCCAGCTCTGAACACTGGCATCTCTCTGTAGGCCAACTGAGGCTGCATTCACACCTGGGTGTTTTGTAGCTTGAAGCCTGAAGCTACAAAATGCTAGAGGGAAAAAAATCAATGATTCTCTATGGAGATGGTTCACATCTCCACTCAAAAATGCTTGAAGCCACTACTGAGCGCTAGACTGGTAATTGCCAGGCACTGGAAAAAGAAAGAGCCCCCTACGATATTAGAAGTTGTACAAACCACCAACACACATATTACTTACAAAAAGATGTTTGCATTCTCCCAAGGAAACTGTAAAACTGCACACTCAAGATGGGAATCTTGGATAGAATGGTACTCATCACACATGGAAGGTTCTTAGACGCATATTTATTGCTAATAAGTAGAAGATATCTCAGGCTCGCTCAAACTTTTGTCCTTTTTTGACCTTTCTGCTCTCAGCATCTCCAGTTCTTTCTATGTTATTGTTTTAAACTATCTTATTGTTTTAACCTTTGTATGGTTTAGCAAGTTTCAACACGATAATTCTGACATATTGTCGATGGGGGGGAATTCTGGACCACATCAAGGTTAACATTTGGACTAATCTACACGTTAGCACGAAACAGAATGAACATTATAATTGTTAACATATAATACATAGGCTTGACTGACACCCAGTCTGTCACAGTATGTTCCCAAAGGGGTGGGGGCTGGGGTTGACAGTCGTATTCCGCAACCCACGCCAAACTTCTGAGTTGGCGAAGTCCAGACTTCCTCCTCTCGCGCAGCAATACATTAAGATTTTCTTCTTCTTTTTGAACCAAATGAACATGTTCATGAATATGTTTATAAACCACTGTATAGAAATATTTATGAAAATTACATAAATGTATGTAACTAATGACATGAGCATTGAAACCTAATAAAAATTATTGAAATGAAAAACGCTTGAAGCCAGACAGGTTCATACAAAAAATTCCACAGCTCATGGAGCTGTTGGCCTTCTGCATAAAAACGGAAAATTGTATCAAATACTTACCGTAATTTTCCTTTCCTGATGCCAAACCATGGTAGCATACTAGTGATAGAGCTCCGCCTCTTGACCACTCCCTCAGGACCAGTGAATAGCATAAAAAAAGGCATAGTTAGCCGCCCCCCCCCATTCTTTGTAACAAGCTACATACCAAAACACACAGGGTGGGCCCGTATGCTGCCATGGTTTGGCGTCAGGAAAGGAAAATTACGGTAAGTGTTTGATACAATTTTCCGTTTTCCTGACACCAACATGGCAGCATACTAGTGATAAATAACTAGCTGACAGGGTGGGTTCTACTTGCCAAACCAATATTCTAATTAGGATGGTACAGTGGACTGAATAGTCCTTCCTACAAAGTCCTCTGATGACAAGGCACCTATGTCTACTCCGTAAAGTTTGAGTAGGTATGCTGGGATGACCATGATACTTCTACAGATGGATACTTTAGATGCTCCCAAGTGGGCTGCCTAGGAGACTGCAACCACTCTGGTAGAGTGCACCGGCGCTGACGGAGGCTCACGCCCCCTCGCCCTATATGCACCACCAAGCCTGTTAGAGTCCAGGCAGTAACCTCTTTCCTTGATGATCCCCAGCTGGAATGACAAAAGGCTTATTAGATGATCTGAAAAGACCAGTTGTGTCTTTTTTTTCACCAGGTGCTTCTTTTTTGAAAATGTCCAGGTCGTGTGACTTTCCTGTGTGATGTTCTGGAAATATAGGCAATTCCCAGATGTCTGTTAAATAGAGGGCTATTGCTACCTTTGATACAAGATGACCTACAAGACAGCCCTCTTAAAGGCTTAAAGCCCATTTAAATGTGTTATTGCCAATATAGCTGACTCTTGCCAGCTCAGTGAGGATAGGCTAAGGCTCATGTCCAACCCAGCCTAGAGGAAGTATAGAACAGCTGGGGGCAGTAGGATCAATGTCTCACCCTACTGAGATAACGCAAACTTGCTCCAGATTTAAGCATAGATGTTGTAAGTAGAGTGCCTTCTAGCACTCAACAAAGTAGAGATTGCTCTGGAGCAACCAAGTTCCCCCCGCCTCCCCTATTAACACCCTTCTTGCTGTCCCGGTCTGTATATGTGCATAGGGGAAATGTCTTCTGTATTCTGAAGTGAATGGCCAAGGAAATACGAGGGCTTCATGGCCAATATGGAGGATTTGCTATGACAACCATGTACTCCATTGACAGACTGTAGAGGAATCTCATTACAAGAGATGTTGGGGGGAAAATATATAATCTAGATTGCAGCCCCAAGGAGAGACGAGAGCGTATGCCCCTGCACCTTGGGGTATGGAAACAAGGCCAGATATACCCAACATTTGTGAAGAGGTCTGTCTTTGGTAGGCCCCACCTATGGATCAGCTCAGAGAAGACCTGGGATGTAGACCCACTCGTCGTGCTCTGTGAAGCTTGCATAATAGCACGTCTGCCTATGTGTTCAAAAGTCTGCTGGGAGGTAAACTGCTTCCTGAATTTGCTAGTGATCTTCCATCGCAGATGTTATGGGTTTCACCTCTCTCAG
>BLSH010543622.1:276288-279236 GCA_018402905.1 Glandirana rugosa
CCCGTCTCCTGGACCGGCTCCTATAATAGACATCATCCATGGTAGGGTCGGCCCTGGGCAACCCCCTCTGCTTGCAGTTAGTTGGCGGCCATGCCCCTGGCCCCTACTTCCTCCACAAAAAGAAAATATTGTCAGCGGGCAATGGCTGCCAGCCATTTCGAATGTAAGTTGGGGTGGCCTGGGGGGCAATTGCCACCCTGCCCCCTGGCCCAGCCCTCCCCTGAGTGCAGTCAGTATGCAAGTTACATTATGCAACATACGATATGAGACGATTGTACGTACGACCGTCGTCCCGTGTGTACGAGGCATTAGAGGTGGTTCTAATTATTGCCAGTTTATTCATCTGTGAAATGGCAATCATTCTTTTAGAATCTACCTACAGCTGCAGACTCTAAAAGTGGTGATAATAACGCCTCATGCACACAGGAAGTTTTTTGACTGTTTTAAAGCAGCTGTTTTTAGCTGCAGACATTTTTTTCTACAGTCAATAAACTCCCCATCATGTTATCCTATGTGTTCATGTTATCCTATGTGTTCATGTTATCCTATGTGTTCATGCACATATAGGCTGTTATCAACTGTTTTTGGCAGGGACGTTCTTGAGCTGTAAAAAAAACCCAAGACCAGTGGGTTATTAGAAAAGTTTTTCAGCTGTAAGAACGCTCAAACGCTCAAAAATGCACAAAAACGCGGCTAAACGCCAGCCCCCAACGTTTTTGGATGTTTTAGATCAATTAAGGGGAAAAAAAAATGCTGGCCCTTTAAAAACACGTAAAAAATGTGCAAAAACGCCTGTAGTATAATGCTAATAAAAGCTGAAAAAAATCACTAATAAGCTACTGACGTTTTTAGGACATTTTTTTAACGTACTGTGTGCATGAAACCTTAGAATTATCTTAATGTCAGGTACTGGTGCTAAAGCTGGTGTAAAGCTAAATCTGGTGTATGTGCAGGTCATGTTAAATGGACCATACAACCAGAAAAGTTTAATTAATGCTTTAATCAATTTTCCCCCATAAAGGAAAGACATCTAAAGAACCTAGAGGCTCATTTTGCCCTGGTTGCTTCTTGCACAACTAAAATATCACTTTTGAGAGGTCCTTGAATATGATACAATAAAAATGAATAAACACTGAATAAATTGTGTATTGTATCTACTTCCATAGTAAGTAAGTCTTGCAATTTTTCTGCATTCCAGAGCTCCTGCCATTGTGAACTTGCCATGTTTTTCAGCTCTATGCTTACGCCCTTTCAACTATTGTACACTTGGAAAAAGGCTTAAAATATAACATGCCTGATCAGGCCAAAGTGTATTAACAATATGCAGAAGTAGGATGGTGTCAAAATCAGGCATGTGTGGTTGCTGCAGGCCTAAATCTTTCTGAAACACTTTCAGAAATATAATATCCAAAAATGAAAATTGGACATGTAAATAGCTATGCACATTGTTATTGCTGAACTTTAAGTCTGACTCATTAAGTTATAGGTTTCTTAAAAAAAACAAAAAACAAGAAAAAAACTCAAAAAACAAGTCCATTGAGCTAACGTCTCCCTCCAGAGAGTGTGAACTGTGTAACCATGTACAACATGAATTTTACATTGCTCGATGCACAGAGTGGTATTTTGAGCTCCTGAGTCATATAGAAAAACGCAGGTTAAGGAAGTTGAACCAATAAAATTTCTCTTTTAGTTTATTTTCGAAGTGGGAACTGAACAAAGAACAGAGGATATGTCAAACAATCTATGAATATGTTAACCTTTCTTTCTGCACCAGATTTTCCATTTTAGCAAGAAAATCCAGCTCTCACATTTTAATTATGAAGGGCTTTATTCTATAAGAAGATAAAATTGGGTAGAAGTCTCCCGTTACACTGACAGCTCAGGAGAAAACTGCCATGCAACCTTTCCTATTTTTATAGAAAAAAAGGTATTTGGGCTGATATTTCCTTGATTTACAGGAGAGGTTATGCTGCATCATAGGTAGCTAAGACACAACGATGAGATAGCCAACATCAGAGTGTGGTTTAAAGGATCCTTATTATTTACGATCAATATTTTAGTATGCATCTGTTATAAATGTGTAGATTCACCAGTCTGTTGGATTGGCATTATCATTGTTTCTATTGGGTCATGATATCTTCTTGCTAGACATAAAAAAACTATTGAGAACATTTTTTTGAAGCCTTTAGGGCCTTTTGGTGAGTTGTATTTGTTAGAGCTTCCGCTAACAGCTACAGAACACCAAGAAAAATTATGAGCAAGACCACCATATTTATATAGAAAACGAAAAGCTTGGGCTTCCAACATTATAGGTTTTTTTGTAATGCAGAGCGGAGCTTGACCTGCTAGACACAGAAGTCAAGGACAGGCACTACATAACTTTGAATAAACTTAAAATGTGCAGCACCACTGAAAATGAAGTGCAATTAATAAAGTATAAAAAATAAAGCTTGCATGTACAAACATATGTGTATGTTATCGATTGGCTCAGATAAAGTAGTCCACTTTTCAAAAAACTGTGTCTCCATTAATCAAAATAAAAGTTTAATTCAATTGCTGCTGTCATCATTCATAATATTCCACCAACATTGAAATGTGCATCACCAAGTGCGTCAAACACTGCCACCATTGCCCACTCACCAGCTCCTAAGCTGCATAAGAGAGCAGCAAACAGATGATGAATAGGCAAGTTTCCACTGCCTGGGTGATAGTCCCTTGTTATGACACTCCTTTCCAGCAGTTGGCAATCTTCAACCACTGTATTAATATTAGGATGGTGGCCAAAGCTATATGTGCTGACGTCACCCCGCCACTTCCGGTTCCGGAATCGTCCGCAATATTAATATTAAAGTGGTTATTAAGCCACTTCTATAAAAATGCTCCTTTTCCCTCTGTATTATAACAATAAGTTCCCCTGTGTCTGTGTTATATCATATATATGCTTATCT
>BLSH010543622.1:292912-303062 GCA_018402905.1 Glandirana rugosa
AAGAGCCACCAATGTCTAGTACCTAGTGTACTAAGAAACGAAGACATTTAGGAGGTAAACTTCATCATTAATGTAAGATAAGTCACTTTGTGGATGGTATTGATGTATTTACATAAGTGTTCCATGTACAAGTTGCACTCATGACTGTTATTTTATGTAATATATAATACCCAGTTCAGGTAGATTTTACCCATCAATTAAAAACACATTCACCCCTAAACATTAGAACCCTCCTGAAAAAACCCAATATAAGTCCCAAAAAAAGGGGGGAAAACTCTCCCTAGCACCACAAAATGATACTTGTTTTTGTATTCTCTAAAAGGGGCAGCACTGAGAGGTGGGTAGGGGGTGGAGCCAAGGGACAGTGCTCTGAGGTGGGTAAGGGGCGAAAACAAGGGGGTACTCAAAAGGGGGGAAAAAAACCCTGAATATAACCCAAAAAAGTCCTCCCAAGATTACAAATCCCCACTTACACAAAAATTAACTACCCATTTTAGATGGACTTGACCCATAATATATAATGTATTTTATTGTCAGTACTCACGTTGAACATGTACCTTGTGAATACATTTATGTAGTTATGGTAGGTGTTTCACTGAATAGAATGTAATTACTACTTCAAATGGAGGATTTACAGAAGCAAAGAATCATGTGATCCATGATCTGTAACCACCGAGAAATGGATCTCATCAACTGCCATTTGTGAATCATGGCTAAGAATGAAGCAAAGCTTCGTTCTGTTTGTGTACTTTAGCTATTAGCTTTGTCATCCAAGGCAATGTGTATGGTAAGTTTTAAACCAGGCACTCATATTAATCCATATTTCTTACTTTGCGAGGCTCAGTAAAGTGAAATGTCAGCAGATATGGGACATAATAAATACTGTCCAAAATTATGTTTATGGTTAGGATTTGCTGACACAGTTAATAGCACACATCATACAGTATCTATGTAATTAAAAAGCATTTACTTGGACAGATGACAAGCAATAATTTTCAGGTTAATGTTTCCAAGCTCTGAAAGCCTTAAGTTAAATAGAAAAGTACAGTGTTTTGCTGGACACTTCACCCCAGCAATTCTTAAAGTGCACCTGTGTCCAGACTATGGACATTAAAGTACTGCAAGTCTAAATACCTTTATCTCTATGATAACAGCTATATGAGTATGTGCCAGTATGCTTTTGAATGCACTTCTATAATCTGGCAATGCAAATAGTCTGCCAAGCATTCTTGGTAGTGCTATGACACATCAACACAGAAGCAGTTAAGCTGTGGGAAAGAAAATCGCTTGATCACCCCATCAAGGCAATCAGCCTTGATGGGGGAATCTGTCTCGTGGAGCCATTGTGTTCTCCAGGTGAGGGGGAAGCCGTCCCCGTTGGGAGAACACAATGCTTACTGATAGCAGCTATAATAGCCGTTAGCAATAATAGCATGTAAAATTCAACAGGCTGGTTGTACCCAGGTTGACTGATCGATTTGAATAAAGCCGGCCCTAAACAGTTGGAATCTCAGCCGGTTCAGCAGAGACTTGCTGAGATTCGAACCGTCTATGGCCAGCTTTATTCAAATATATTAATGAAGAGCTGCAATCATCTTGTATAGTATGGTGGAATATGCTACTCCTAGTAGGACTGTGGACATGGTCATACCACACCTCCAGCTCAGTCCATATCCATGGGGTAAGGCCAGAACTATGTATATTTATAGTGACAGATTAAAAGAAAACAAATTTGTTCACCAGTCCTCAAAAGCTAACTGCAATGGTAAATATGATAGTGGTTCAATGAAATAATGAATTGCTGCACTACAATGAAAGTACAATCAAAAATGTTAACAATCATAAGCAATGGCAGTGATATAGTGAAATAGAGAATAATGTCCAAAAATTCTGCGAAAAGACAAAGTTAAAAAAGTCCATGCACATAAAACAATGACAAGTTAATGGTGTAGAGCCAATTGCAAACCTGAAAATGATGCTAAACATCTCTACCAGGTTTCCCCAAGGATGTGTTCTTGCCTTATAATTTGACCTCCATTACAAAGGTCAAACCTGCATAATCAAATGGCTTTCATCTAATGAAATCTCTCCAAAGCATTCACAGAGGTAATAAGGATACTCTCCCACCATGTTCCTAAAGCATCCAGTTGTGTGTTGGCAAACTCAGAAAGAAAACACTTCATAGTTCTCACTGTTATGAGTTTATTGAGTCAAAAATTTAAATTACACTTGCATAAAACCCAAAAGATACAGGCATCAGAAGCATTGCAAAGCCACCGCTTTGGCTGGGATCTGCCAAGATTGCCAAATGGTGCACTCTTTTGTTGTGACAAATCAAAAGAATCCAGAATACCCCACGTGCTGGTCTTATAATATGGTTGTTCTGGTTTTGAACCTTTCTTTATTTCAACAGGGCTGAATCCACCGAGGAATTTCCCTCAGATGGAGAAACATCATCAGCATATACCTTAGGTTGCTATTTAAAAACCTGCTATTTAAAAACCTGATTTTCTTTATAGTCATTTAAATCTCTAGGGTATTTTTTACTCTAAGTAAATTTAATGTCCCGGTCCATTTTGTGAAAAAAAACTCTGAACTTCATTACTAAGTTGTTCATATTCTACCTGTTTCTCATACAATGCTGTAAGAACATTGTGGGAGAGTATCCTTGTAACCTCTGTAAATGCTTAGAAGAGATCCCATTTGAAGACAGCCATTATTAAATTATAAGGTGAGATCGCATCCTTGGGGAGACCTGGTGGAGGTATTTAGCATATCTTTGGATTTGCAATTGGTTCTACACCATTTACTCATCATTGTTTTATGTGCACTGACTTATTTTCTGGACTTTGTCTTTTTTTACTGAATTTTTGGACATAATTCTCTATTTCACTATATCACTGTCATTGTTAATGATTGTTAGTTTTTTGATTGTACACTTTCATACTAGCGCAGAACTTTATTTTGTTTAAAAAAAATGTTTTACCACAATACAGAAAGAAATTACCTCTTTTGTGGCATAAATAACATGTTTTAAATAAATACACACACACACGATTAACATTTTGCACAGGGCACAATAATGCAGCAAAAGTAAGGGATGTGACTCCATATAACAGACCATTGAGGTTATTCATGCCATAAGATTTCACAAATGACTTTTTTTAGGATATTAAAAAAGAATAATAATAGCTAAAGCATGGAAGCAGCCTTCTGTGTCCCTCGCGCAGACAATGAAAAAAATAACGTGGGTCATGCTTCATGAAAATATTTTCAGTGTTTTGCAAGATACTGTTGAGAAGTTTAAACATACCTGGGAACCTTGGGCCCATTATATGCATGTGTCTTTTGAAACCTAGAGAACATTCTAGGGTTTAGGGGGTGAGTGTCTCTACTTGCATTAGTCCAGTCATTTTTCTTTTCTCTCTTTCTCTTTCCACCTCTCATATCCTTCTCTTACTCTTTTTTTAAACTTTTCTGCCCATATTGTTCTTGATCAACACACTTGGGTGCAGTAGTTTTGGTATGGAAAGATGTATTTCTCAAGGTACACAATAGGGGGCAGTCAAATGTGCTGTATAGCTGTTGCTGATGGGCTATGCCCCCTAGAGCAGTGTTCCCCAACCCTGTCCTAAAGGCCCACCAACAGGTCATGTTTTCAGGATTTCCATTATTTTGCACAGGTGATTTGATCAGTTTCACTGCCTTAGTAATTACCACAGCTGATTCATCTGAGGGAAATCCTGAAAACATGACCTGTTGGTGGGCCTTGAGGACTGGGTTGGGGAACACTGCCCTAGAGTGCATATATTTTATCCTACCAGATTATTATGTGCTACTTGTATTTACTTCTGTCCTTTAGATATGTGTTAATTACTGTAATATTTCTTACCCTATCTTTAAAAATAAAAAATGATTGCAAGTAAAAAGAAAAAATAAGCAGCCTTGAAAAATAAGGATTAAAAAGCTTTTGCTGCAAATGCACACACTTATTACAGAGCCGTCCACCACAATGGTACCTTTCTGGAACTAGATACCTCCGGCCTTACAGGTGTATAACAGCTAGGGTCATTCAACCCACATCCTCTGAGTCCAAGCTATTCCTCTGAGATGAACGTTATCATGCTGGTCTGGGCTCTCAATACCACTGAACAGTTCTCATGCAACATTATGTGTGCCCCATTCAGTGCAGGAGTAAGAAGTACCAACAGCAGCTGCCAGAGGAGAAGAGGAAGAACTTACTGTATGACATCATTAAACTGGCCAGAAGACAATTGGAAAAGAATATATGATTTTTCAAAGGTATGGGTACCTTAAAATTGGAGTTCTGCTTAAATCTGCTTCAAATTGCAGCATGCTGAGATATAAATATAGCGGATGAGACATTGCTAACTCGTTATTAAAGTTGCAAGCTCCAAGGTTGTCATTTTTTGCCTTGATTCATTACTAAGTGACTCACTGACCCAAATGTAGAACAAGCATATCAAGTGTCTTGGCACTTCAATGGCTTCATGCTTGTCAATGATCAGTGACATATTTTAAGTTGTGAATCAAGGGCAAAGATGACATACCTGGAGACTGCATGTTTAATAACACGTTTGGAGTGCTAGCTTTATCCCAATTGGCTGCCTTGACAGGATAATGAAACCCAAAATCAAAAATGCAACATATGGCAGCTTACAGTCCTTTGATGTGGTGGCTGCCTAGTTTTCTTTTTTCTTTAGAGCTAAGAGCATTTAAAGCAAATACAGAAAATAAATGTTGATCCTGCCATGTGGATCTGCACTTCATGTGAGCTGCACTGAAGAATATCTTCATTCCTAGCTATCTTCCCTAAACTACCAATTGACCTTTCCCCATGTAATAAAGATGAAACATCAGGGCTGTAGTTCATAACAGGGGAACAGCCTTGGGTGACAACCCAGGCTCCTTCCATGGATACAGGGGAGGAGTGACATGGCCACCCAGGGACAGGAAGTGTGGGATTTGTATGATTAAAAGGTGAAAATAAAGCAAAAGAAGCTTGGAAATAAAAAACTAATGCAGCCACCCCACCAAGGACTGGTATGCTACGATATATTACATTTTTGGTTTTAGGTTTAGATACTAATGTAAATTTAAACCCTAAGTGAATGACATTTAATTTGTTAAAGCACTGTGTACAGTATCAAAAACAACTTGTAAGCACAGTGCAGCGTGGAGTGACAGGTAGTAAACACACAGAGTCCAAGTCATTTATTAGTAATATACTGTAGAGATGTTCAACACAATACAGCTAGACCCAGCCATCCATGACCACTTACGAACTGTAACAGAGGTTCGAAGACTTAAAAGATGCCGACAGCGTCTGCAACAAGGATCAGAATGCAGCCTGAACTGTCCACATGCAAAGGGGAGGCTTCATGAAGCGTGGTAGACATAGTCCCTACACTGTCCCTACTCCTCCTGAACCTTTCCCTACCAAAAAGCACTGTCTGTCATGAATCTGCAGTAATGTTTTATGCCCTGTCTGTCTGCTTACCTCTCTGCTTGTGTTCAGCTTAGAGACCAGGTGCTTTTCACCTGTGTGCTTAAGTAATCCTCCCTTAGCATGGCTCCACCCCAGCCTCTAACAGGAAACCCTATTTAACCCTGTGCACTGAAAGCCAGCTTTGCTGATCAACGTTAGTGTGTTAGGCTTCCCGCGTGGCTCTTGCCATATGCTCTACGTCTGATTCCGTATACTGACCTTGGCTTTTTCTTTTGACTATCCCTTTCCGCTTAATACCCCGACCTTTGGCGTGTTCTCCTGTCTATCCCTGTCTGCTCTGATCCTTGGCTTGTCCTCCTGACTATTCCTTGTTGTCCTGGACTGCTGTTTCCTCTCTATCCACCAGTAGCCAACTGTGAGAGTGAGGTGGGAGGCCCTGGCAGCCGAGACCTGGTGTCAGCTGCAGCGAAGTCCATCCTCACCATCAGAGGCTCTGGTGAAAACCTGCTGGCTCTTAGACTCTGAGGAATCTTATGCTCTAGCTCCCTGTGTGATCCATGTCGGTGCTCCAGTGGACCTGCTTTCCTGAACCACCCAGAGCTTCATCTGCAACAGTCAGCCGAAGGCTCCACAGCCTTAGTGGTGCGCTCCTAACCCCAGCGGTGGGCATCTGTCACCTGGCCTCAGGTGACCTGACACTGTCCCTGCCAAACAGAGAACCTGTCCCTACACTAGCCACTCACATAAAGCATGCCAAACCCAGGAGTCAGAGTCTTAAATAGACTCTGCCTAACCCAAGATGGCTGCTGAAGTCACATGGGGAGCCAGCATCCAATCAGACAGCTGCCTCCCTGTGACCACAGGAAGTCATAGAGGAACCAAGTTCATCACCATTTCCTTCCCTTTCTGCATTGCCTCTGGTACGTTAATTCTGTCCATAAAAATCATTTGGCACCTTAGTAATGTTATTCTCCTCTAGCCATTTCTTGTCTACCCAGACTCCCTCCAACATCGGCTGTGCAATACTGTATACTGATTGTGATAACTTTGGACCATGCCTGTGCAATGTGTGGCAGGGCAGCGATTAGTAGTTTTCACCAGGGCCATCAAAGATAGGACACAGGACGCAGGAGTGCAATTAGGAGATAGTTTCCACCCCATAACTGGAAGTGCCTGAACAAAGATCTTCAAGGCTGAATCTCCAGGTAGTCTTTTAATAAAAGCTGGAGATTAAAAAGGATTGAAATGCACTATTGAAATGACATGTTAAAACCTCTGAGATATTCGTAGTCTTAAGCAGCATACTCATTTCAAAGCAGCAAAGCACCTGTTTGATTTTACTCATTTGTGATCATTTCTTTGTGAACTTGGCCTATGCATTTTACATGCAAAAAAAAAAAATAGTTTGGTAAATAAAAAAAGAGGCTGTAAGATTCAGTAAAAAGCAGCACATCCTGAATTTTTTCTTAAAACAAAAATCATTCATACAGTACAAGAATATAATCCTTTAATGGTGCCCTGCGGTGGCAAATGAAGTTTCATCACTGACCATGGTCATGTACTGTCCTAGTGAGCAGTTTGAGACATTCAGTCTTGTCGTCACTTTGGCCGTGACTGAATGTTTTGTAACCCTGAATGTTTACAGTGCGGTAAGACTATTAAAACCACCACTTGTAAAATAAAAGAACTAACGGAAAATATCACTTGTGGCTGCGAGAAGTGCCAACGAGCGTCTGTATCCACATTTTTTCTCTTTGTAGTCATGGTATAACATCAGCGTATTTGTTATATGGAGGTCGGGAACAGCAGGGGAGGAAGTGTGAGTATGATCGCTGTGAGGTCATCAAAATGTCTGTCTCATTAGATGAACCTACATGTGGTTTTATAGAGAAAAAACATTAAGACATTTTGTAAAATAACACAGACTTTGGATATTACAAACATTAGAACCATGGTGGGGTAATCATAGGAAATTGTTGAATATACGGGGGTTTTCATATGACTAAATAAATACTGTTTCCTGTTTAGAATTACAGTTATAAATTTAGTTTATTACAATCAAATACCCACCAAAAGAACATTGGTTCTGATTTATTAAAGCATTTGAAGGAAAAAATGTTCATGTTTCCCACAACATTCAATCAAGTTGCGCTATTGTATAATAGGAAACTGAAAGTAAGATGAGAGGATTTACTGTGATGCTTGAGTTCACACAGGGCCCATTTGGAGGACACCAAATATAATGGCCACTGATAATGGGGTACTACCTGTCCTCCTGTATGGGGCTCAGGTCCCATCAGTTCAGCAGGGGGGCCTGGGCTGCTGGAGGAATCAGATTATAGGCAGGGAGGGGTGATCGGTGCTGCAGGGGGAAGGAATTAGAGGAACCAATCCCCTGTATGGCCAGCTTCATCTCCTCTCCCTCCCACCAGCTTTCAACTGCTGCAGAGGAGAACTAAAGGGGACATAGGTGTGCGTAGCCTATTGCATTAGGGTGTGCACCCCAAAGCTTAAACACATGTATGTGTGGGCTTTGTAAGTAGAGCAGTGGACTGTATCAGTAGGATAGTGGATGGGGTCAGTCAGTAGAGCAGTAGACGGTATCAGTAGGACAGTGGATGGGGTCAGTCTGTAGAGCAGTGGACGGTGTCAGTAGACCAGCTTTGGGTTCAGGTCAACCAAGAGTTTTACCTAAACCCTAGATCTTTGTATTTTGCCAAACAGGTAAACTAAATTGACAGATCTGGTCAGTTTGCCTGCCCACCAGAACCGCCATCATCAGCAGCCAGAAGTCATTCATTTACTAGTGGTATCACTACCACTAGTAATTGACTACTTTAGGTCATCCTCCCATTTACAATTGTAAACAAGTCAGTGGGCATCTAGAGTAACACCAATGATGTCAGCCAGCACTCTCAGCCAGTTTCTTTAGATTCAGGCCAGCGGGAGAAGATCCTTAGTGTGGGTTGTCAAGGTATCATTCATTGTGGTTGACCATAAATCTACATTGCTGGATGATGTGATTGGGGTAGATTGCAGTAGATTGCTTTCAAAAAGCCCTGGATTTGTTCCTTAATGTACATAATATAACTGGGTACTCATATTTATAGGTAAAGTTGATCCAGGGAAAATCCGATTGCCTCTCGGAGGATCAGGAAGAAATTTGTTCCCCCACTATAGCAAATTGGATCACGCTTTTACTGGGATTTTTTGCCTTCCTCTGGATCAACTGTGGGTGAAGGATTGTGTATATGGGATTGTATGGTTATATATATTTTTATTTTTTTTATTGGTTGAACCACCCTGAGCAAAAGTATAAACCTAACACCTTTGTGCTTGCCCCTACTTATCATGAGCTTAACTCAAAGATCTACAACTTTTTCTATGTACACAAAAGGCCTATTTCTCTCAAATATTGTTCACAAATGTCTAAATCTGTGTTAGTGAGCACTTCTCCTTTGCCGAGATAATCCATCCACCTCACAGGTGTGGCATATCAAGATTCTGATTAGACAGCATGATTATTGCACAGGTGTGCCTTAGGCTGGCCGCAATAAAAGGCCACTCTAAAATGTGCAGTTTTACTGTATTGGGGGGTCCGTGGGTTTGAAAACCAGTCAGTATCTGGTGTGACCACCATTTACCTCACGCAGTGCAGCACATCTCTTTTGCATAGAGTTGATCAGGTTGTTGATTGTGGACTGTGAAATGTTGGTCCATTCCTCTTCAATGGCTGCGCAAAGTTGCTGGATATTGGCAGGATATGGAACACGCTGTCGTATATGCTGATCCAGAGCATCCCAAACATGCTCAATGGGTGACATGTCCGGTGAGTATGCTGGCCATGCAAGAAATGGGATGTTTTCAGCTTCCAGGAATTGTGTACAAATCCTTGCAACATGGGGCCATGCATTATCATACTACAACATGAGGTGATGGTTGTGGATGAATGGTGCAACAATGGGTCTCAGGATCTCGGCACGGTATCTCATTGCATTCAAAATGCCATCAATAAAATACACCTGTGTTTGTTGTCCATAGCATATGCCTGCCCATACCATAACCCCACCACCACCATGGGCCACTCGATCCACAACGTTGAAATTAGCAAACCGCTCACCCACATGATGCCATACACGCTGCCTGCCACCTGCCCTGTACAGTGAAAACCGGGATTCATCCGTGAAGAGGACATCTCTCCAAAGTGCCAGACGCCATTGAATGTGAGCATTTGCCCACTCAAGTCGGTTACGACAACGGACTGCAGTCAGGTCGAGACCCAGATGAGGACAAATGAGCATGCAGATGAGCTTCCCTGAGATGGTTTCTGACAGTTTGTGCAGAAATTCTTTAGTTATGCAAACTGATTGTTACAGCAGCTGTCTGGGTGGCTGGTCTCAGACGATCTTGGAGGTGAAGATGCTGGATATGGAGGTCCTCAGCTGGTGCGGTTACATGTGGTCTGCGGTTGTGAGGCTGGTTGGATGTGCTGCCAAATTCTCTAAAATGTCTTTGGAGACGGCATATGGTAGAGAAACGAACATTCAATTCATGGTCAACAGCTCTGGTAGACATTCCTGCAGTCAGCATGCCAATTGCACGCTCCCTCAAAATCTGCGACATCTGTGGCATTGTGCTGTGTGCATTTGGGAATGCCCTCAGCAGCGCGTCTTCCGATCA
>BLSH010543622.1:323187-334996 GCA_018402905.1 Glandirana rugosa
GAATATGTAAAATTTGAGTGGCATACATCACAGTCAACTGCCATGGTTCTTTTAGGATCAACGGGGTTGGATGAGGGGATTAAAAAAGGTAATGTGTCCATACGGGTTGACTAAATAGAATTTTTCTAGGTGGGGGTGGGTTGTGTCAACAACCTCCCATAGTTAGTTTCCGACGGACGACGGAACTGTCCACATATTTTTGACTTATGTATTTATTTCACTGTATCTTATTTTACAAAAGAATTCTGGGTCATGATTGTTTCTTTTTGTACATGTATCGTCTTATAGTCTCTATATCACATGCCCTTTGTTTTTTACGTAGTGGAGAATCCGCGTACGAACGAAAAAACAAAACAAGACAAAACAAAAATTCACTGTCTCAGTGAAATTCTGTCAAGGCAGCAGGCAGCCTTTGATTGATACCCTCCAACAACTGTGTTGGGTGGGGGTGGATCTTTTTAAGATAAATCAGTTGGGCATACCTGTGTAATGGAAAAAATTAGGGGAGTAGGTTGGGGCAACTAGGATTTTCTTGGTACCGTCAACTGACACTACATACGGTGAGTTTAAAATGTATAAGTTTTTATTAAATAAAGAAATTTCTTTCACACACAAGTGTCTAAAAACATATCACATTAGGACAACAAAATGCCTCTAGTCTTCATAGCTGTGTGTAGCCCTCAAACTCTCAACATGTTTGGCAGTTATCCGCTTCATCAGGAGAGTGCGTGAGGCGAGCAGAAGGGAGTACACTAAAAATAATACAAAGCAGAACATATACAGGTAAGTGTGTATCCATTTTGGCATATCATAAATATCAACAGATGCTGATGAGGCATCAAATGGCAAATGGTATCTACCTCAACAAAGATGGAAGACTGGAGAGAGGCAACAAGGCAGATATAAAATTGTTCCTGGATGAGCATGCACTCTCATGAAGAAGCGGATAACCGCAAAACATGTTGAGAGTTTGAGGGCTACACACAGCTATGAGGACTAGAGGCATTTTATTGTCCTAATGTGATATGTTTTTAGACATTTGTGTGTGAAAGAAATTTCTATGTATTTAATAAAAGCTTATAAATTTTAAACTCACTGTATGCAGTGTCTGTTGACGGTACCAATAAAATCCTAGTTGCCCCAACCTACTCCCCCAATTTTTTCTATGTACTTTTAGGATGATGGTAACCATGCCATAATACAAATCTAATGATCTAAGAAATTCTATTCATACCTGTGTTATGGTTAAGAACATTCTTAGGGTGTGAAACTCGTCACCCATGCAACCTGTCAGTGTCCTGTATGTGTCACATTGGGAATTCCAATAAAGGTCTTTGGGAATATCTGTGGTGTGCAGCCATTTCTACATTCATTGCACTTAAGAGGTACCTGCACATACTTGCAGCAGCACTAAAGGTTCCTTCACATCACCTGAGGTGGGACTGTGTTGGGCAAAATGCCTTGTTTCTGGTGTGGCTGGTTCACACCACTGCGTTGTGGTGGTGTTTGGATGATGTGCACTGAAAAAAAGTACAGCCTACTGTACTCCAGTGTGGAACATTCACTGTGCATCAGCCAAGAGAACTTTATAAGTAAAGTTCATTAACAAAAAAAAAAAACTGAACAGTGCGATGCATCAGGATTGGTTCAACAGCACTGCAATGGCTGGTGTGAATGGACCCTAGTTGCTTCCTGCATGCCCAAATGCTGGCCTGTTCTGAATCAGCTAAGTAAAACCTGTTTTCAATTTTCCACCTCTGATGAGTTTCTATTAAAGGTCTATCATAATGATGGACCAATAGGAATGTAGGACCACTGATAAGGCAGTACAGCCAGACTTCCTGTACTGGGCCCAGGCCTCATCAGTTCAAAAGGGGGGCCCCGCAGGAGAGCCAGCAGTACTGCCCTATTGCTGACATTTGTGACTCTTGTGTAGTACTGCCTTATTGTTGATACTTGTAAGACTTGTGCAGTACTGCTGGCTTCTACTTTTCTTCATCTGGCTGCACTGCAGGGGGATCAATTCTAGTATCTGCACCCCCTTTAACTCTTGCTGTCTGGGACCCTGTGTGCCCCCTTCGCCCGCAGTGCTGGTGTTATTCCTCCTCTCTTCTACAACCGAAACACTGGTGGGTTATTTCAGGATGGTGAGGGGGGGCCTCGTCATTCTGAATAAACATTGTTACTGATCGCTCACTGTGCGGGTGCAGTTATTGCCTTTGTGCATCTATTTACTTGAATGGGTCTTGTTCAATGGGGGTATAATTTATGCCATGGCTGCAAAGCATAGCATCGCGGGTGTTGCATTTTAGCAAAAATATAATTTGATATTTTTGGAGGAGGGGTGCCATGTCCGGTTTTCTGTATGAGGCTCTGGGACTTCTGTCAGCAACCCTGTAGGAATGTATGGGCTCATCACTACCTGTAAGTATGAGAGATTTGCCTGTTCTAAATGACCTTACATTGGGCCAGCAGATTTATTTTTTTATTTTGAAATAATTTTATTAAAAATGATTGAGTTTCTTATACGAGATAACATAATAGCAAACAATTGACATATGAAGGTTGGTTTGACATTGACAATCGTAGAGCAATAAGAGAAAAAAAAACAAAAAAAAACAAGAGATTATATATTGACAATATGTTTTATAATAAAGATATAACCATGGGCAGTGGGTGGGTGATACCGTTAATTATAATTAGTAAACTGAAGCAGTCCTGCTGTGATCATGGCTCTCCTGAGGCTATGTGTTAGGTTGGGTCAGTGCGACAGACCAGGACCCCAGGCAGGGATACAGGCCACCCCATGGGGATCAAACTGTGGCCTGGAAGCTGGCTACAAAAGACCCCCCCCCCCCAGCGGCCCAATCCAGTGTTAAAGTGCGTAAATCTCAGGGAGTGCTTGTCTGATTCATTTTAGTCTCAGTAGGTGAACAGTATAGAAATGCATCCAAGAGAAGCTTTGACTGCTTGAAAAAAACCCTAAAGTGTTGAACAAGAGTAGCATATTATTCGTACATTTCTAAGGATAATTCTACCAAAGCAGAGGAATCTAATTTACCCCAACTACCATCGAACCAGATAGAATAAAGGGTCCAGATTGGGTAAGATAAAGGAAACCAGATAGAGAAGTGAGGGGGGAAGAGGATAAGAGGGGGAAAGACAATGGATGTTTAGGAAGGATGTCCTACCAGATCGGAATGGAATTTCCTTGAGATAAAGGAGGTATGAGTCACAGGGTGATTCCCATGTATCTAGCCCAAGGTTCCCAGATCCTCTCAAATTTACAAGCTTTGGTAATGGTTAATTTGGCTCCCAGTAAGGTAAAGAACACCAGGGATTGGGAACTCTTAGGTAGATTGGGAATTTCTAGGTTAAGGAGGTTTTGAGTGGTAGCCAAGCCTGTGATCTTACGGATTAGGTGGAAATCTGGTCCCAGAAGCCCCTGATTCTGGGACACTCCCAGAGAGTATGTAGGAGAGTACCCTGGTGCCCACACTCCCTGAAGCAAAGTGATGAAGATAATGGGAACATGTTGGCTAAGCGTGCGGGGTCTAAATACCATCTTGATAGGATTTTAACGTTGGCCTCCACCAGGGAGATGACGACGTCATCTGTGACGAAACGTACGTCGGGAGGGCGCGCTGACGTCACCACCTGTTACGAATGTGCCGGCTTTCATTGTTTACACGCGTGTTTTTACAGACATCTATGTGAGTTCCCTACTTTGTTTTTAAGGACAATAAATTGTTAACTGTACTTCACTATATTGAGTCCTTTCTTCTCCTCGGCACGGGCACAGGCATGGGATACCTTTTGCCTTATTTGTGAACCCGCCTTGATGTGAGCGAGCTGCTGTTAGGATCCAACTGTATCTGCCTGAGGCTGATTCTGTGTGAACGCAGTGGAGCAGTGAGAGACTCCTATTATCATCCTAAGCTGGGCTTCCAGCAGGGTCTGGTAAGCCTCCTCATTATTACGGTGGTGGATTCACAGAGTGTGCGGTGCACGGGGTGCTATACCAGTATTGGGAAGTCCTTTATGCCTTATTGAGGACTATTTATACATCTTCCAGCGCGGCTTTATTATTTTTTATCTTGTCATTTTCACCTTCTAGCCGCTGCTTATCAATCTGGACTATAGCGCAGTTTATCTTTCTCTGATCTGGTGCCACGTGTCTATATCCCAGGTTATCTCGAGGTCCTCCTCCCATGCTCGCATGTACGTTGTTTTCTCCTGGGGCTCAGCCACACCTGAGTAAATTAGCGAAATCCCCCCCCCTGACATCCATGGCCTCAGAGCACCAAAGTTTGAAAGGAGTGACTGTCATTGGGTCTGGTTTGTTGGTCCAGATGGAGCTTAAAAAGTGTGAAATCTGATGGAAGCGGAACTTCTCAGTGGCATTTCAAGTTTATTAATGCAGTGCTTAAGAGATAAGGGCCCATTAGAGTTGCAAAAGTGTCCGATCCTGTATAAACCTTAATTTAGCCACCACTGAAACGTCTTGTCCCGGGGGAAAGCAGGGGTTATTGTAAATGTGTGCTAGGGGGAGCCATTTTGAGGTGATCTTATTTAATCTATATACTGAATCACACAAAGAGAGGGAGTGTCGGGGAGAGTATTGGAGATCGAATTTCAGTAGGGCACCAGGCAGTCAAATGTGAAAGTTGGAGGGGCTTGTCTCTCCATATAGACCCAGTCAGGTTTAGGGCCCTTAGAAAAGATAACAGAGAATTGTGCCATTTGAGCAGCCAAGTAGTACCACCAGAGATTAGGAAGGCCAAGTCACCCCTTCAGTTTAGGTCTATAGAGGGTATGTTTGGAGAGGCGATGTCCCTGTTTCCCCCATACAAATTTAATTATAGCCAATTGCAGTTTGTTTAAATGAGATTTGACTATTGGAATAGGGAGGGATCGAAATAGTATAAAATCTTGGGAGTAAGGTCATTTTTACTGAGTTTATCCTGCCTATTCAGGATAACCCCAGAGATGCCCATTGTGAGAGATCTGCAGTTAGTTTTTTATATAGAGAAGGATAATTGGAATTCTATGCTTGATCGATAGAGGAGGGGAGGCTAATCCCTAGATAGGGGATTGAGGACTTACTCCAAGGGAACGTAAAATGTTTTTGGAGTCGTTCAGCGAGTGGGACAGGGATAGAGATATTTCGGATTGTTGATTTGGTCATGTTAACTCGTAACCCAGATATTTGGCCAAAAGATTTTAGTAGTTGTAGGATATTTGGAAGTGATTTAAGTGGAGAGGTGACATACAGCAAAACATCATCGGTAAAGAGGGCACATTTATGTATATCCTGACCGCAGTGGACCCCTTTAATATCTTTGTGCTCTCTTATAGCTATGGCCAGGGTCTCTATAGCTATGGCGAATAGCAAAGGGGATAAGGGACATCCCTGCCTAGTGCCCCTTTCTATTAGGAAGGCATTGGATATATGGCTTTGAAATCTCACTTGAGCTTTTGGTTTAGAATATAGGGTAGTCAAAGCTCTAATAAATGTTGGTCCAAAACCCCATTTATCTAGAACAGTGAATAAGTAGGGCCAGGAGACTATGTCAAACGCCTTATGCAGGTCAATTGACAGCAGGAAGCCTTCTTTAGGGGGATCTCCACCCCAGTTGGAGCGTAAGAGGGAGATAATGTCAATTGCTCTGCGGACCTGGTCTGGGCCTTGCCTCCCAGGTATGAACACCACTTGATCTCTATGTACATATGTACCAATGAACAAGGCTAGGCAATTTGAAAGGATTTTAGTCATAATTTTTAAGTCATGATTGATTAAATATATTGGCCTATAATTGGCCACATCACTTGTGTCTTTGCCTGGTTTGGGTAACACTGTTATGATTGCTAACTTTGAAGGAGAGTCCAAGGGTTTCCCTTTCCTAATTGAATTAAAGAGTCTGGCAAGGTATGTAGAGAGAACCTGAGCGTATTCTTTATAATTGAGAATAGAGAAGCCGTCAGGCCCCGGAGCTGAGGATGCCTTCAGGTCTTTGATGACTTGGCAAATTTTAGACTCAGTGATGGGGTATTCCATGATTGAGTGGTGTTTGGCTTTGACTTTTGGGGGGGATCCCCTCCAGAAGGGCTTTAAGTTCCCCAATGGGGGAGTCTGTGGAGTATAATTTAGAATAGAAATCGCTAAAAGTCTCTAGAAAAAGTTTGGGGTTTTGTGTGAGGGTACCCGACAATGATCTGACCTTAGGGCATGATTGGATCTTATATTTAGGGGATCATTTGGAGGCAAAGTAGGGGCCTATATTATCGCTTGACATGTAAAATCTACCTTTTGTACATTGAATGTGTATGTTAGCTGCTGATGTTAGTGCTAGGTTAAGAGCTAGTTTGGCAGTGTCAAGGGCTGCTAGAGAATTTGCTGTGAGAGTGTGTTTATGAGTTATGCTCGTCCTTTTAAAATTACTCTCTAGCCTTTTCAGATTAATCTGGTGTTCACGTTTCAAAGGCAATCCTAGTTGAATCAGTTTCCCTCTGATCACTGCTTTGTGACCCCCCCAAAGTGAGCTAGGGGAGATTTCAGAGGAATCATTCAGTGAGAAGTATTCCCTTATATCTTTCTCAATCATAGTTTTATGAACTGGGTTAGAGATGAGGGATTCATTGAGTCGCCAAAGGTGAGGACCCGCTAAAAATCGAGGAGACCCTTATTTCAAGTGTGACTAGGGAATGATCTGACCAAGGGACATCATCAATCATTGCTCAGTGTATTCTGGGAGTCTCTGGGGTAGGTATGTGTTATGGGGAGCAGAGAGATATGTAAAGGCTTTGGACAAGGGATTAGCCTCCTTCCATGAATCAACCAAGCCATATGAGTGAATGAGACGGGCAAGTTTTAAGCTTTGTTTAGGGGGTCTTTTGGTTTGAGGCCTTGATGGGGTTGATTTATCCAGCAGGTCATCAAAAGGCAGGTTAGAGTCACGCCCCAGGAACAAAGTCCCCTCAAATAAAGGACTAAGCCTCTGAAGCATAGTGGTGAAAAAGGCTACCTGGCCCTTGTTGGGGGCATAATATGATACAAACGTAAAAATATTTCCGCAGATGTCGCCCTAGTATGTAAAGGCCTTCCTGATCTCTGATGGTATGTGAATGGGAACATTTTAGTCTTTTGGATAAGAGGATGGCCACTCCCTTTTGAGTGCAAGAAAGAGGGGTTATATTGTCTGGGGAAATGTGTCTCCTGTAGCAGTAGGACATCTAGATTCTTGGTATGGTAGCATTGGAAGGCTTTGTGTCTCTTAAAGGGTGAGTTAAGGCCCTGTGTGTTATGAGTCACTAATTTGAGGGTGGGGATAAGGTGAGGTAGTTTAGCCATGGATGTAAGAGAGTGAGAACGCCCTAGCCCTAGGAGGACTTACCCCTGTATCCGTGGGGAGGACCCAGAGATGAGATGGTGGAGTCAGATTGTCTTCCCAGAAAAGGCTGGAGGGGGAATAGTTGCGATTATAATTCTGAGGGTAGGACATCCTTCTGGAAAGTAAAAAATTAACCATTAGTAAATATAAATAGGGGGAAGAGGGAGCGAGAAGGAGAGAAGAGGTAAGAGATGAGAAAGGAATTTGTAGGTAATCAAAAAGATATATATATATATAACAAAAAAAAAGCTTGGTAGGATTGCAGAACCGAAGATCATTCTGGAATCCTAGAAGGCAGGGTTGGACCGGTCAATGCCTGCCAAGACTGCTAGTAGGAGGTCAGGGAAAGGTTGGCAACCTAGGCCTAGGTTACGTTCCCAAGGAAGACCAGAGTGAGATTATCTCTGGTCAACAGTGGGGGGGGGGGGGGTGCATGTCGTACTGCTACAGCCCGAAGAGCCCCTAGATCGGTTGCAAGTAAAGAGATTTAAAGTCCTGTTCAGTCAATCTTGAACATCAAAAAATCTAGAGTATAACTGCGAACAGGGAGGAACATAACTGTAAAACCTGGGAATAAAAAAGTGAGAGCGAGGTCTTGTGCCCTGCATCATTTGGTGTTAAGGGACATTTTGTTCTCAGGCTTTGAATACAGAAAAGTGTAGCTAACTTGGTAAAGTTATGGGGAGGAATCTCAATCAGAAGTCCAGAGTAGGAACAGGAACATCTCTGGGACTTAGTTCAGATCAGGGTCTCTTGCAAGAGACAGTGACAATCATGTAGAAAAAAGGAGATGCTCATGAAGTCATTCAGTGTGGGGGTTTTGACTCTCTGTGCCTCTTGTTTTGTTGTTTGTTCCATAGGGGAGTCAGAGGGCTCCCTGGGGGGGTCTCTTGGATGTGTTGAGACGAGTGTCTTGTGAAGAAGACGTGGGTTCTTGAGAGATAAATCCTAGTTGAGAAAGGACTCGTTCACCTTCTTGGAGAGTGGAGAATCTGAAAGTCTTATTGTAGTATGAGAATTGAAGACGGGAAGGACCACCAGTATTTAATTGCTTTCTGTGATAAAGTAGCCAGCAGGGGTTTAAGAGCCTCTTTTGTATGGTGGTGGTAGTAGAGATATCTGAAAATATTTGAATGGGATAACCATGGAGGGAAAAAACTAACAGTCTCATGGGATTTCTTCATTACCCCTTCATTGGTAGAGTAATAATGTGGCTTCACAATTATATCTCTCGGCAATCCATCCTGGCGTGGTAGTTGGTAGTTGGAGAGCTCTATGAGCTCTGTCCAGTTCAGTTTTGTGGTCTGGGATGTCCGGTATCAGGTCCTTAATGAGAGATTTTACTGCACCATGAATATCTGTAACTGATTCAGGGAGCCTCCTGATTCGAAAGTTATGTCTTTCGACTTCTATTCTCTAAATCATCTATTTTAGAGAGAGCTGCATCTAATTGTTCTTGGAATGTAGTGGGTGTTTTGATTAACCCTTGCAGAAGTATTGTCCACAGCCTGCTCTATGGCCTCAATGCGGGCACCCAGTGAGTTAATGTCTGCCTTGATTATCTCTGTGATATGGGCTGCATTGTCAGCATCTGTTAAGCAACATGCCCAGGTCGGGGGACTGGCCCTGATGTAGAGGGGACGCTTGGTACAAACTTGAATGCTGATGGAGCTGTCACACCTGGGGGAAAACAAAGCCTCCTTCATTGTTCTCCTCAGCAGAGCTTCTGTAGATGCAGGGGATTCTGGTGGGGTCTGGGGGGTATGCAGTGGGGGTGGTAGGGGGTGCACCCACCTGTTGGTCTGCTTCTAAGGGATCCGCTATAGAGTCTGTCTCCTCTGTGTCGCCATATGGAGTAGTTGCGGCCACCATCTTAGGCTTTCCCAGGGCCTGAGATGGAAACTGTAGCTGTCTCTGTACCTCTTTCTTTGGGGGATTGCCCAGCATAGGATTCGGTTCCCAGGGGTCTCTGGAGCTTGCGGTGGTGAGAGGGAGCAGGATCGCTAGCGATTACTGTCTGGAAGGCTCATTAGAGACCAGAGCGGGATGGAGCTCCCGGTTAAGCCGTCTTCACAGAAGTGCAGATTTATTTTTAAAGATGAAATGGGTAAGAAAATATTGTCTAAATACAAGAAGAATATGTATTCTTACTTCAAAGAGAAGTATGGGGATTTAAAAAAACAAACCTACATACTCATCTAGGTGGATGCAGCAACAGTCCAATGCTGCATCTGTCCTCTGCCCCTAAGACCTAGAACTGAGTGCTCAAAGACTGCCTTTTCCCCCTCCAGCTTTCACTGGAGTGCTGGGCTGTGCAGGGGGTGGAGGCCGCTGGCTCAGGCTTTCATCAGCATGATGAGAGGCTAAGCCAGCTGCTGGTCCAAGCATCTAGGTGGATCCCAATATTAAAGTAGTAGTAAACCGCAGGTGGTTAAAAAAAAAATTCCCATCAAGGCAATGTCATCAAGGCTGTGTGGAGATGGCGAGCGCACCGTAGAGCTGTACATGTTGATGCTGACTTACAGCACCATAAAATGTGAGTTTACTTTTCCACTTATATGTTTACAAATAGTTAAATAAACATATTGCGTGATGATCCTTCATATGCTTCTTCCGAGTTGATATGCCTGATATTGCTGAGGAGACATTTGGGCATGTAGGAGTGTCGGTTCCATTCATCTATTGCAGGCTGGAGAGATTAACCATTACCACAATGCTTATTTGATTTATTGTTCTGGTAAGTTTGCACCCCTTATGGACAAGTTGTGTGGTGGAGCACTGCTTTGAAGAACTTATTTGAATATACACTATTCTACGGAGCACGGTTATGGACTTTTCTGTGAAGACATTTGATTAATAATTTTTACAAAACTTTTACAGACATTAGCATAATTTTTACAATTTTCATCATATTTTTCTTTCACAGTTTATGGTTTATGATCACTTATTACTTTTTAGTATTGTTTTATGAGCTAGCGCCACACTCCTTTTTCTTGTATTTGGCTCTCTGTACAGCACAGTGATGACATTACTGACACTTTTAACCACTTGTTTACTGGGCACTTTAACCCCCTTCCTGCCCAGGCCAATTTTCAGCTTTAAGCGCTGTCACTCTTTGAATGACAATTGCGCAGTCATGCAACACTGTACCCAAATTAAATTTTTATCATTTTTTTCTCCACAAATAGGGCTTTCCTTTGGTGGTATTTAATCACTGCTGGGTTTTTTATTTTTTTGCAAAAAAAAATTAAAATGATTGAAAATGTTGAAAAAAACCCCCAGTTTTATAGTTTGTTATAAAATTTTACAAAAAACAGGTAATGTTTCTCCTTCATTGATGTTGTCTGATGAGGCTGCACTGATGGGCACTGATAAGGTGGCACTGATCAGTGGCACTGGTGGGCACTGATGAGGTGGCACTGATGGGTGGCACTGAAGGGCACTGATAGGTGGCACTGAAGGGTATTGATAGGTGGCACTGATGAACACTGATGGGTGGCACTGATGGACACTGGTAAGCGACACTGATGGACAGCACTAATAGGTGGCACTGATGATGAGGCAGGTCATTTCTCTCCTTGATTGATGTGCGCTGATGAGGCTGCATTGATGGGCACTGATAGGCTGCACTGATGGGCACTGATAGGTGACACTGGTGGACACTGGTGAGGCAGCACTGGTAGGCACTGATAAGTGGCACCAATGGGTACTGATAGGTGGCACTGAGAGGTGGCACTGATAGGTGTCACTGATGGGCAGCACTGAAGGGCACTGATATGTGACACAGGTAGGCAGCGTTGATAGGTGGCACTGATGATGAGGCACTGATGGGCACTAATTGGCAACACTGATAAGCATTGATAGGTGGCACTGGTGGGCACTGGTAGGTGGCACTGGTGAGCACTGAGTGAAGATAAATATAGTAGGTGTGGCTCTGTTCTTAAAAATAATTAAAGTGCTGGTGTTAAAACTATATAATGTCAGTCCTAATCAGTGTGTACATATACCATCCTATGTAAAAACATGGATTCCTTGATAAATAAATAAAAATACTTGTACAAATGCTGTCATAAATCAATCACGGATCATAGTGCATAACTTGCTACAAAATAAAGTTCATTTCAGAATGTCATTTTTGAAGTCTAATATGAAAATAAAGTGCCTCATGCTCTTCAGTGTAGGTCCTATGAAATGTGTATATATATATATATATATATATATATATATACCAGTGCTAAATACGTAAATATACTCCTTAATACATACATAAGTAGATGAAATTGTGTGTACAAGTGCAAAGTGCATGAACTAATACAGTTTTTTTTTTTTTTTCATTGTTGAAAGTTTATTTGTGCAATCCATATGAAAAGCGATCCAAATAAAGTGACTAGTGCTCTTCAGTGTTTTAATTCTTGCTG
>BLSH010543622.1:335006-367060 GCA_018402905.1 Glandirana rugosa
ATCAAGACCATTCACGTGTGGGTATTCTTACCAGCTACAGCGCTGTTCGTGATGTTAAAAAGCAGGTGCTCCTTGGTGCTTCTTAACGTGCTCTTATGGGTGTGCACTTACCAGAACTATTCACCCCTTCCTGGGGTACAGCGCTTCCACAGTTGTGCGCCACTGTGCAGCGGGTCCAGATCTGACCTTAGTATTCCCCTTTCTCCTGTATGGCCTCCGTCCCGGAATCACATGTATATATGAAGGAAAAAAATCTTTATAGCGTGATATTGATTTAAAAGCTCTCTATTGTATCCCCAAAATGACAATCTATTCAGTAGTAATAAAACTGTGCTTAAAATAAACAACTGGAGTTCGGCATAGATAAACAAGCTGTAGCTCCGAAAACCGGAAGTGACGCAAAGACGCTAGTTATCTCCATCCTATGTGTTTTGTCATCATGACGTCGTCCTTAATGGATGGGCCGCCCCTGCATCCCCCCTCTCTCTCTCTCACCCCCTCTCTCTCTCTCTCATCTCCCCTCTCTCTCTCATCCCCCCTCTCTCTCTCACTCCCTCTCTCTCATCCCCCCTCTCTCTCTCTCTCATCCCCTCCTCTCTCTCACCCTCACCCACCCTCACCCCCCTCTCTCCCTCTCACCCCCTCCTTGTGAGATCTCAGGGGTTCATGCTGGGACTTGTAGTCCTGCAATTTTGGAGGGAGTCCCATCCATTAAACAGGAAGGGTTGGGGAAAGTTTACATAGGGGGGCGCCCAATTTTAGTCTTGCCCACAAAACCAAAATACACTACTGCTTGGACCTTGAAGAAGGGGACACACCCTGAAAGCTTGATCTGAAAATTTGGATGCTAATGCTTGAGTGTAATTGCTTTTAAATTCACCTGTCTTTAAAATCCTATATTTCAATTGCAACTTTTTAAAAATTGTATTTTATCTTTTAATATTTGTTGCACATTGTAATTGTTTGCATTAAATTCCCATTATGAACTTAAAAGCTGATATTCCGAAACAGATTGATGATGGGCAACTACTTTGCCTATTAAAGTACACTATATTGTCAAAAGTATTGGGACTTTACACGCACATAAACTTTAAAGTCATCCCAGTCTTAGTCCGTAGGATTCAATATTGAGTTGGCCCACCCTTTGCAGCTATAACAGCTTCAACTCTTCTGGGAAGGCTGTCCACAAGGTTTAAGAGTGTGTTTATGGGAATGTTTGACCATTCTTCTCATTTGTGAGGTCAGACACTGATGTTGGATGAGAAGGTCTGGCTCGCAGTCTCCGCTCTAATTCATCCCAAGTATTCCATTGGGTTGAGATCAGGACTCTGTGCAGGCCAGTGAAGTTCCTCCACCCCAAACTCGATCATCCATGTCTTTATGGACCTTGCTTTGTGCACTGGTATGCAGTCATGTTGGAACAGGAGGGGCCATCCCCAAACTGTTCCCACAAAGTTGGGAGCATGAAATCGTCCAAAATGTCTTGGTATGCTGGTGCCTTAACCGGTTCCCCACCGCGCGCCGTATTTTCACGGCGGCAGTGGGGGAGCCCTGCGCGAATCGCCGTAAATAAGCGGCGATTTGCATTTGGCCACCAGGGGGCGCGCGCCTGCACCCGCCGCACTCCAGGGGAGTGTGCCCGCGGCTCGGGCGGACCCGATGTCCGCCGGCGAGCCGCGATAAGCGGCTACAGGGAAAGAACGGGGAACCGCCGATGTAAACACGGCGGTTTCCCGCTCTGTCAGTGGGGTATGAGAGATCTACTGATCCCTGTCACTGGGATCAGTTAGATCTCTCATGCCCATGTTAGCCCAACCCCCCCACAGTAAGAACACACCCAGGGAACACAGTTAATCCCTAGCCCCCCCTCCAGGTTAACCCCTTCACTGCCAATGACATTTATACAGTAATCAGTGGACATTTAAATTTCTGATCGCTGAATAAATGTCATTGGTCCCAAAAAAGTGTCAAAAATGTCCGACATGTCCGCCCCAATATCGCATTACCGCTAAAAATCGCAGATCACCGCCATTACTAGTAAAAAATAAAAAAAAAATAAAAACTCCAGAAATGAATTCTCACCATCCGTAAACGCAGCCACTTTTGCGCAAACCAATCAATAAACGCCAATTGCAATTTTTTTTATCGCAAATATGAGGAATTATATAAATCGGCCAAAAACGGTGAAAAAAAATGTTTTTTTTATATATTTTTTTGGATTTGAATTTTAGCAAAAAGTAAGAAATTTGGGTTTTTTTGCAAAATGGTCGCTCTTCTTTTGTTTATAGCGGCGATCAGAAATGACGCAGAGGCAATCAAATACCACCAAATGAAAGCTCTATTTGTGGGGAAAAAAGGCCGCAAATTTTGTTTGGATACAACATCGCACGACCGCGCAATTGTCAGTTAAAGCAATGCAGCGCCGAATCGCAAAAAGTGCTCTGGTCCTAAAGTGGGAAATCCTTCCGGGGCTGAAGTGGTTAAGAGTTACCTTCACTGGAACTAAGGGCCAAGCCCAACCCCTAAAAAACAACTCCACACCATAATCCCCCCTCCACCAAATGATTTGGACCAGTGCACAAAGCAAGGTCCATAAAGACATGGATGAGAGAGTTTGGGGTGGAGGAAGTTGACTGGCTTGAACACTTTAAGTATGAAGACATTGCACTTCTTGTGTTCCTCAGATCATGCCAGTTGTGGTCATTGGGCAAAATGTTGGGGTGGAAGTTGATTGGATTAACAGAAGACCAATGAACTTTAAAAGGAAATCAATGGGAACTATCTGTTCCCTATATTTATTTCCATTATAATTTCTTGGGTTTTACCAAAGTGCACTTAGGCCCTTTCACACTTGTGCTACCTGAAAGTTGTGCAACTTTGCTGCGATTTTGCAGCAACTTTGACATGATTTTGACACAACTTTGATGCCACTTGAAGCAATGCCTTTGTGATCTTGAGGTCTATGGACCTCAAGTCGCATCAAAGTCAGAATAAACTAGTGCAGGGACTACTTAGAAAGCTGCTGCAACTTGAAGTCGCACAGATATGAATGGTACTCTTTTGAAATCATGGGGTATGACTTGTCATGTGACTTTGCTGTCCCATGTCACAGGAAAAGTTGCACAAGTGTAAAAGGGGCCTAAAGGTGTACTAAAGGTGTACTTAGAAGTCAACTTAAAATGACCATTTTGTAATCGTGCACAAGCCACTTCTTGTGTTCATCATGTCATGCTAATTATCTGTTAAATAGATTTTTGTGGATTTGCCACTGTCCAGCCTCTCCCATGTTGTGCTATGTTATACACTGGAGACCGTACAAATTCAAATTCATAAACAAACAGAGGGCAGCTGCAAATCGCACACTGCCCAATGTGTGTTTTTTATGCACTTCCAACACAAAAAGAAATATGGGCTGAGAAGAAATAAAAAGGCTGCTGACAGCTTGTACATTACTGAAAACATTTAACCACTCTGACATTCTTTTTTAGAACAAAACCTGTGAGTGACTTATTAAGCTAATATTTAGATTACTAAATATTATGTCAGCTATTTCCACACTTTATTTATACAGCTGAGCAGAAATGTTTTTGTGTATACAAACAATGCACTTAACATGTCAGCATGCATTTGTGTCCTGCCCCATAGTATAAAATACCTACTATAGCAGCAGGATTCAGGTCCACATTGCTTGAAGTTCTGTAAAAATAGTTGTAGCTTGCACACGCTTGCGTCAACTTCAGCTGTGAATCACTTTTCAGAGGGAATTTGACAGGTGGCTTGCAGGCAATATGTCATCTCCTCACGGCCTGTTTTTAACCCCGTAAAGCCCACCCTACCATACTGCAGTCTCATTCACTTGAGTAGGTTGCATTTAATGGTGGTATGGCCTGTTAGACGCAACTGGGGTATAATGTGTGTTGCAGTATTTGTACATCCTCGTCCGATCGCCTTTAACCTTGAGGGAGTCATTTACTTGGTTTAGTGGAGTGTTTGCGTGCACTTGTATTGTGATGGGGAATGTTTCAGTGCATTTGTGATGTTAACATTTGTATAGCATTCATGGGTGTTCCAGTAAATTTACATGTGAAAAAATGCAGCATGCTGTACTGTTTTAAAACACGCATGGATGCACCAAAATAGTGTAAATTAGGCTCATTAAAATATTTTTTTTTTCCATAAGAATTTATGCTGGGTTTAAAATGCATTTGACTGTATCTAGTGTAAATGAGCCCTAACACTGTTTCCACTACTGCAACCTGAAAGTCACGTGATTTACAGTGCATTGAAATGTGATTTGTTATGCGATCTGATGCGACTTTACCAACAACTTCATGGGATTTTGATGATTTGCGATTTGGGCATAGTGACATAATTCCTTTTCCTGCTCAGTCATTTCCCCTTCCTCTTTCATTGTCAGGTGTTGTATAGTGCTTAGCAACCATGTTGGCTATGCAATATGTTGGGTCAGCAGTCATTCTGGCTGCTGTAGCAGCGTTAATAGGTGAAGAAGAAGAGGCTAACTGGAGGAGGAGAAGGCATAGGTTTTGGATCCATCCTGTCATCGCCCAAAGTGAACAGAGAGGCCAGTTTTGGGTCCTTTATAAGGACCTCCGTGCCCATGAAGACAAATTCTTCAACTACACAAGGAAGTCAATTAGAAGGTGAGAACATTTGTTTATCACATTTGTTTGTATGTGTATGGTCACCATGATTCTATTTCTAGTTTTAGCATAGAAGAGCTAGAAGTGTTCCAAAAAACCTGAGCAACTGAAAAACAATGTAAATCAAGTAATAAATGGTCCATTTTTACATGGTCAGTGTAGCCAATACCCATATATTTTCCCTTTACAGTTTTGATGAATTTTTGGCTTTGCTCTCTAGCCATCTAGAGCGCCAAAACACCAGTTTCCAAAGGAGCATTCCAGCTGTTGAAAGACTCATTATAACATTGCGGTAACTTTTCATACCTACCTTTTCTTCTTGTTACCTCATGTGTGGCATTTGTAGATCCACTTCATTATTTGACCCGTTTTGCATGATGTTAAATAATTAATACTAGCATGTAATTGTGTGATTGTGTTTAACATGTTAATTGTCCCTGTACATCACCAGTGTCTTTCTCCTGCTCCTCTTCTTCCTTCACTTCCTCAGGCACCTCCTTTCAAGCTAGCTTATATTTCCAATATAGAAGTAGCTTATTGTAAATATACAGAAATCATTTTTCGTTTGTCTTACTTTAGCAGTGGCTGATGCCAATTATTGTTTTAGCTATGTAGACATCTATCTATCTACTGAGATTTGTCTATGTTGGAGATGAGGCCTTTGCTCTCAGTCAGCATCTACTAAGGCCTTATTCCAATCGGTCTCTGAGTGAAGAGAAGAGAATCTTCAACTACCGCTTAACGAGGGCAAGATGAGTTGTCGAATACGCTTTTGGCATTTTAGCTAACAAGTGGCGGTTTCTACACCTATATATTTAAAAATGGAGAATGCAATATCTGCGGTCAAAGCAGCATGTGTGCTTCATAATTATGTCTGAATTTGTGATGGGTACCTTTTGAAGATTATGTCATGCACAATATTGAGGGTGCACAATGGAGTGTCAGTAGGGGTTTTTCACCTCATTTTTCCTGTCTGCTGCTGGTTCTATCCCCTGGCAGCAGGTTGCTACTGCATAATGTATGTTACGTTCCAGAATTTTCTTTTGGATTATGCTTACATATAGATTTGTCCCCTATTTTCTGGACATGCCCCATAATCACCTGGGACTTGGTGGAGGTGCTCCACATCATTGGCTATACTGCAGCATTACTATATTTTTTGTTAAGCCACCCAGGCTTTTACACCATGTTTATGCTTATGTTTTACACCATGTTTATGCCATATTGTTTGCCTTACTCCCCTGTGTGGGTGACATTTTTTATACTCCAATTTTGGACAGTTATTTTTGTTTAAGTTTGGTTATATGTCTGTTATGTGTAATTTCAAATGCTGAATAAACAGGTCTTATAAAATGGATAATAAAAAAAAAAAAAACACAAAATGTAGTCTGAATATTTTTTTATTTGAAAAATGTTTTGGTAAGAATGCACCAAAAATAAAGTCTTTTTTCGATGAACTACACCATTTTTGGGTGGTTTATTTAGGCAACCACAACCAAGAAACATAAATTAGCATACAGTATCTCACAAAGGTGAGTACACCCCTCACATTTTTGTAAATATTTTATTATATCTTTTTATGTGACAACACTGAAGAAATTACCCTTTGCTACAATGTATAGTAGTGAGTGTACAGCTTTTATAACAGTGTAAATTTGCTGTCCCCTCAAAATAACTGAACACACAGCCATTAATGTCTAAACCTCTGGCAACAAAAGTGAGTACACCCCTAAGGGAAAATGTCCAAATTGGGCCCAATTAGCCATTTCCCTCCCTGGTGTCATGTGACTCATTAGTGTTACAAGGACTTAGGTGTGAATGGGGAGCAGGTGTGTTAAATTTGGTGCTATTGCTCTCACTCTCTCATACTGGTCACTGGAGGTTCAACATGGCACCTCATGGCAAAGAACTCTCTGAGGATCTGAAAAAAAGAATTGTTGCTCTTCATAAAGATGGCCTAGGCTATAAGAAGATTGCCAAGACCCTGAAACTGAGCTCAAGCACGGTGGCCAAGACCATACAGCGGTTTAACAGGACAGGTTCCACTCAGGACAGGCCTCGCCATGGTCAACTAAAGAAGTTGAGTGCACATGCTCAGCATCATATCCAGAGGTTGTCTTTGGGAAATAGACGTATGAGTGCTGCCAGCATTGATGCAGAGGTTGAAGGAGTGGGGGGGTCAGCCTGCCAGTGCTCAGACCATACGCCGCACACTGCATCAAATTGGTCTGCATGACTATCATCCCAGAAGAAAGCCTCTTCTAAAGATGATGCACAAGAAAGCCCACAAGAAACTGCAGTACCCTGCTCTCTATTGCCTATGATTAAACAGAGGAAGAAAAAATGTGATGCAGACTGAGGACATCTGGTGGACCTTAGGTGAAACTGCACTATTTAACATCCGGTATTTAAGACTACATTTCCCAGCCATCCTTGCTCCGAGGAAGTCCGGTGATTGGCAGATGAAACGCGTCAGCGTAGCATCACCACCGCAGCTCGGATGTTCTGCTGGGAAGGTCGGTTGGTCAGTTGGCATCAGTGTTGGTTGTTGGGAAGCGGAGTATTCGTCCGACGGCTGGATGCTTTATATAAACATTCGTCACCTGGAATGCTGACTGAGACAGTCCCCTATACATCTGGGTACTGGTGAGCAACGGCCTTTGTGGCCATATCCATAGTGCTGTGAAACTGCTTGAAGCGGTGGATGCTGCTACACATATGACTGTGACTATACTGAATTGCATTTATTGGCAAGCATGTCAATCTTAATTGGAACCATGTGTGGCTGTCAGCACTAGAGGGAGCCCTGTTACGCTGGAGTGACTAGTAGCTTCTGTTTGCATCCAGCCCTTTTATCCCCATCCAGCCCGCCGAAACGACAACACTAATTATTGCCTTTTAGATTCACCTGTGCTGTATGGGAACTTACCTCCAGTAATATCCACTCATGCTCATTTGGATTTTTTTGTCCGTTCAGATCAATTCATTTTTGGTACATGGTATTGCATTGCATGTTTCCCCGAGCCTTTTATAAAGGTGTACTGAAGGTGAATGTGTGAATGTATGAGGAGTGTTTGCCGGCTAGTCTGAGCCACAAGACAACGTGGTCTATTTTAATTTTTTTCTACAACATTGGTATTGTTTTTGTGTAATTTTAATCTTTTTCAATAAAATTCAGTTTTATGGGCAGAGGTTCCTTAGGAGGTGTTCTTGGTGATCTCTAAATCACTATTTTTGCATTTGGATATGAGGGGATTGCCTACATGCTGAGGATGTTGTTGGCTCCTCATCCACAAAGGATTGAGCAGTTGACATCAAAGCCATCCTGAATGCATATTTTTTCTCTTGAGGGACCTGTTTACATATGCCTAAAATTTCAGTGAAAATGCTGTGTCTTCACACTGGCTTTTGGTCATTTTAGTGGACATCTCACTGACCATGTGTAAGATTTGAGTCACGTGTTTCCCAGCCCTTGCCCTTCCCCTTGTAGATCTGCGCAAAGGTCTAGAGACATTTTCTAGGCCCTGGTTCAGACTCCCCCTCATTAATGGAGCTTGGTGTTGCCCTGTCTTCATCTCTGAACTGTTCCTGGTCAACAGTGTCAGGGAATTATTTCTCCTCCTCCGCAGAAGCAGCCCCTTCTGCCTCCTTTTCCAGTGGCGAACCCTGTGTGCTGTCTTCCCAGCTTGCTTGGGTTCTGAAATGTATAACAAAGTGGTAAAGGAAGCATTATTATAAAATTTTATGTCAAATACTGCAAATATGCCTGCTGATAACTTACTCTCGCATTTCCAACACCAGTTTTATAGATCACCAGCATGGGCATATAGGGCTAATCTTTTAGAGCTAGAGCCACTTCTTCCTTCTCACATTTTCCGTAGGTATCGGTTGTAACAGTCTTTGAAACTCCTCCATCGTGTTTGTAACGAGTGCACTGCAAAACATAAAGACAATACCAAGTTCAAAAAAGATTTTTTTTATCTGGCCATAGGTCATTCATTTGCTAGGCTGCATAATTAGTTGATGGTGGGAAAAAAAATGCAAGCTGTATTAGCCATGACACCTGCTGAAAAATCTGTGATGTGATGAAGAATATGGTCAGGGCCATCTTTAATATTGTTTGGACCCAGGGCAAATATTATTTGGGGCCTCCCACACACACAGACGGAGTGATTTTTTTTTCCTGCAGCCACAAGTTACAGGAAAGAAACTAGCTAGATTACTCCATCAACAAAGACAGTGTTGACAGGGGATTCCCTCCTGCAAAGCCATTGTGATCTCCTGGCAGGGAAAGCAGTCCCCACCAGGAGAACACAGTGAACATTATTACCACACACCCATTGGTTGCTAGAGGTTACTGCACATTATTACTATTCACCCATTGCCAGCAACTCACCCCATGTCCTCCTCTGCAAGCTGCTTTGGTCCTGCCCCCACTATAGAAATACATAGGTGCAAGATGCAAAGTGCTAAGCAGCATATATCAACCATACCTCCCAACTGTCCCTGATTTCGAGGGACTGTCCCTCATTTGGAACAATGTCCCTCTGTCCCTCATTCCTCCTCATTTGTCCCTCATTTTGGTCTCATCTATATAGTTGTATATAAAATGCACTATTTATCCTTCAAAAAGTGTTTCTCAGTGCTACATCTTCCACCCAATTACTAAATTGCTACATTTGTAAATTTCAAAAGTTAATATAAAGGAATAGTAGTGGTAAAAATTAAGCACTTGTGGTCTAAACTAATATTTTATGTGTATAATTCTCCTTTAAGGGGGCATGGCAGGGGGTGTGTCCTACGCCTACATACATTTGCTAATAGATGTCCCTCGCTCCCATCTCAAAAAGTTGGGAGGTACAGTGGACCAAAAAAGTATTTAGTCAGCCACCAATTGTGCAAGTTCTCCCACTTAAAAAGATGAGAGAGGCCTGTAATTTTCATCATAGGGACACTTCAACTATGAGAGACAGAATGAGAAAAAAAATCAAGAAAATCACATCTGATTTTTAAATAATTTATTTGCAAATTATGGTGGAAAATAAGTATTTGGTCAATAACAAAAGTTCATCTCAATACTTTGTTATATACTCTTTGTTTCACAGAGGTCAAACGTTTTCTGTAAGTCTCCACAAGGTTTTTACACACTGTTGCTGGTAGTTTGGCCCATTCCTCCATGCAGATCTCCTCTAGAGCAGTGATGTTTTGGGGCTGTCGCTGGGCAACATGGACTTTCAACTCCCTCCAAAGATTTTCTATGGGGTTGAGATCTGGACACTGGCTAGGCCACTCCAGGACCTTGAAATGCTACTTAAGAAGCCACTCCTTCGTTGTCGGGGGCGGTGTGTTTGGGATCATTGTCATGCTGAAAGACCCAGCCACGTTTCATCTTCAATGCCCTTGCTGATGGAAGGAGGTTTTTACTTAAAACATAATACATGGCCCCATTCATTCTTTCCTTTTCAAGGATCAGTCATCCTGGTCCCTTTGCAGAAAAAACAGCCCCAAAGCATGATGTTTTCACCCCCATGCTTCACAGTAGGTATGGTGTTCTTTGGATGCAACTCAGCATTATTCCTCCTCCAAACACGACAAGTTGAGTTTTTACCAAAAAGTTCTATTTTGGTTTCATCAGACCATATGACATTCTCCCAATCCTCTTCTGGATCATCCAAGTGCTCTCTAGCAAACTTTAGATGGGCCCGGACATGTACTGGCTTAAGCAGGGGGACACGTCTGGCACTGCAGGATTTGAGTCCCTGGCGGCATAGTGTGTTACTGATGGTAGCCTTTTTTACTTTGGTCCCAGCTCTCTGCAGGTCATTCACTAGGTCCCTCCGTGTGGTTCTGGGATTTTTGCTCACCGTTCTTGTGATCATTTTGACCCCACGGGGTGAGATCTTGTGTGGAGCCCCAGATCGAGGGAGATTATCAGTGGTCTTGTATGTCTTCCATTTTCTAATAATTGCTCCCACAGTTTCTTTACACCAAGCTGCTTACCTATTGCAGATCCAGTCTTCCCAGCCTGGTGCAGGTCTACAATTACTGACCAAATACTTATTTTCCACCATAATTTGCAAATAAATTCTTTAAAAATCAGACAATGTGATTTTCTGGATTTTTTTTCTTATTCTGTCTCTCATAGTTGAAGTTTACCTATGATGAAAATGACAGGCCTCTCTCATCTTTTTAAGTGGAAGAACTTGCACAATTGGTGTTTGACTAAATACTTTTTTGCCCCACTATATGTATCAACCACTTATTTTTTGTTGACCGTACTGTAGTTGATAAAGAGTCCCAGGTTTCATAATATATGCGAGCCACTTCCAACCATGCTTTCTCCTTCTTTACATAATCTTTGTAACATGGTTATGTCATATATTGGGTCATATATTGCCGGACGTTGTCTGACAAGCTGAATAATTTCTTCATTGTCATGAACTTGCCGCTTGTTCTTTTTAGGCCTGGGCATGCTTCCTGCTGTCTTCCACACTCACGCACAGACATATAGGAAGTGATGTCTTTGGGAGGAGCAGAGATCATGTGCTTCCACAGATTTCCATCAAAGTTACAACAAAGTCGCGGTGACATACATATACATGCGACTTCATTGCGACTTACATTACTTTCTATGGAGAACAAGTTGCACCGAAGTTGGAACAAAGTAGTGCAAAAAACTTTTCTGGAGTCGCTGCAGCTTGAGTCACACCAATTAGAATGGGGACCATCGAAACACATGGATTTTGACTTGTCATGCGACTTCACATGTATCAAGTCGCACAACAACTCGCAGTAGTAGAGAGCCTTAGACTATGATAAGCTCATAAACAAGTATGCACACTAGTGTTTTTTATATAAGCTCAAAAAACGCTAGAATAAAACACTGGATGAAAAATGCTGATAATAGGGTTTTTGTGCCGGCTGTAGTAGCTTTTAGAAGCATTTAGCAGTGTTAGTGTTTTATTACAGTAGATGAAGAAAAAAAAAATGCTTGAAAAAGTTTTTAGGAGTGTAGCACCCTGGTTTCCAGCGGGGGTGTTGTTTAAATTTGCTGGGCGGTAAATGGCCTGGCCAAATTTTAGGGGATCTCCTTATTTTTTTCCCTAACTCTGGGTTTGGTGCACCTCTCTCCTCTTCCATTGGGTGACACTGCTACTAATGGTATTGGAATGATAAGGTGTAAATGAACTCAGGATATGAATGGTAGGCTGCTCCGGCCAATGAGCGGGGGTTTTCTTGGGTCCCATGGCCTGCTGGGAGAGCCTATATATTTGGAAGGAGTCAGGTGATCAGGGTTCTGTGCCACCTGGACGGCTGTCTGGGTGGACATGTGTTAAAGATCCTGGCTGCTAGGCCAGAAGCCTGGGGCCTATCCGGGAGCTCCTGGTTGCTAGGCAGTCTGAGGCCTACCCAGGACCAGCAGCAGCTGCAGAGGGTTGGGGCTTTATGTCGGAAGCCTAACCAAGTTGCACAGGTTCTACCGACTGGAGAACCCCTCTTTATTGGAGGACAACTATTCCTGTCACTGGAGGCAAAGCTTGAATCAGCGCCAGAGGTAAAGGGGAAACTGTCGCCCTCAAGGGACAATGCTCCTGTTATCAGAGGCCAGAGTTCAGAGGCCAGTTCTGAGAGAGAGTACCAGAGCAGCCATTTTCAGGTGTCGGGGCCGTGGAAAAGGGGGAAAACCTCAGCAGAATCAAGCTAGGAACACAGTGATAGGGAAGAGGTGACGCTTGAGAGAGAGAAAGAGAGAGAGAGTTCAGAAGTTGGGCTGAAGAGCTGAGGAGGGAACCCAGCAGGTTGGCATGGAGGACACATGGGAAACACAGTGGTCGGCTGTGTGTGAAGTAAAAAGGGGCCCAGTGGCAGTGGGAGCCCAAGGAGTCTGGTTGAGAGACTGTGAGTGTAAACTCATGGAGTTACAGTGTGAAGCTGTGAGATAGAAGCCAGATCTGTCCAACGGGGAAGTCCAAATTACAATTTCAATGCACAACAGAATAGTTCTAGTCAGGCGAAGTTCAGTTGGAGAGCCTGTGGGACTTTATAGCTACATCAGGAATCTTATTCAATGAGTCTCTGTGTCTGCTAAGTGCTTTCACACCTACCTAAAGGTTGTCCTGGCCCAAACCCTCTCTCCCCAGTTCTTGAAGAGAAAAATAAATATTTTTTGGACTGCATCATCAAAGTGTCTGGCACCCAACTCAATTCTTCTATCTGCACCCACTATGCCTAGTAAACCACACTGTGAGGATGGATGTCAGCTCTTTTTTAGAAAGTCTGTCTCCTATCTACAGTATGTAGGGTTTATGCCCATGGATTCTTTTGTTCTATTCCCCAGAGTTTATGGTTATCTCTACCCTCCCCATTCACAAAAATTATATTGAAAACCAAAAGGTTCCTAGAAATTACAAGTAGGGATGAGCTCTCGGTTCCAGTCGAAGGTAAGTTCGACTCGAACATTGGCTGTTCGGTCGTTCGCCGAATTTAGAACATTATGGGGCTTTCGCGCCGAATTCGCATGCCCCATAATGCACGGGAAATGGCGCCCGCTGATTGGTCAAAGCATGCACATGAACTGCATGCTTTGGCCAATCACAGCGCGCTCTGCTGTGAGAGCCATGCTTGGCTAAAAGGCAGGGTGCCTTTGGCCAATCATGGCTCAGGGGTCTCCTTCCAAGCCCCACACTATATAAGGCAGTTTGAACTGCGGCTGTGTGTAGTGTGTATGTGGAGACTGGAGAAAGCCGTTGATCTAGTTTAGATAGCTAGTTTAGTTAGTGGCGTCCGTGTAGGCAGTGTAATATATAGATACAGTTTAGAGAGTATATACAGGCAGTGCAAGCAGTTAAGTATATAGATCTAGTGCAGGGTATATACAGTCAATAATGCAGGCAGTATAGTATATAGGTCTAGTGTAGCCTATATACAATCAGTACAGGCAGTGTAAGAATATATATGTACCGTATATAGTGTATATATATATATATATATATATATATATATATATATATATATATAAAATGCTGCATTTAGTGTACACTATATATCCACTTACCAACCGAGGTCCTTTTTTACATTTGTTGGTTACAAGCTAAAAAATGTTTTTTTTTTTGCTAGAAAAATACTTAGAACCCCCAAACGTTATATATATTTTTTTTCAAACTCCCTAGAGAATAAAATGGCGATCATTGCAATACTTTTTGTCACACGGTATTTGTGCAGCGGTCTTTCAAGCGCGATTTTTTTGGAAAAATTTCCCTTTTTTGAGTTAAAAAATAAGACAACTGTAAAGTTAGCCCAATTTTTTTGTATATTGTGAAAGAGGATGTTACACCGAGTAAATAGATACCATATACGTTACGGTTGAAAATTACCCGCACAAATTCCGGTACTTAAAAATTTCCATAGGTGACGCTTTAAAAATTTTTAACGGTAACCAGGTTAGAGGTGCAGAGGAGGTCTTTTGCTAGAATTATTGCTCACACTCTGGCGATCGCGGTGATACCTCACATGTGTGGGGGGCACGACTTACGTATGCGTTTTCTTTGTTGCGCGAGCTTGCGGCAACGGTGGCGCTTTAAATTTAATTTTCTTTTTTATTTTATTTATTTATTTATTTTTAACACTGTTCCTTTAACCACTTCAATACCATGCACTTAGAACACTTCCCTACCAGACCAATTTTCAGCTTTCAGTGCTGTTGCGATTTGAATGAGAATTGCGCGGTCATGCGACGCTGTACACAAACAAAGTTTTTATCATTTTGTTCCCACAAATAGAGCTTTCTTTTGGTGGTATTTGATCACCCCTGCGGTTTTTATATTTTTTTTTTACACACTTTTTTTTACATTTTTTATCACGTAACACATCTACCCTATTTCCCCCTTTTTTTCACATTTCAGACAATTCAACCTTACCCTTGCATCACACTCAGAGATCATGATGTGGTGCTTCGATCGGCCTCTGGCTGCTTTTCTGGTCCGTGTGGATGGGTACTCCCGCCTCAACCCCGTGTCAGGCTATCCCCTGGGGACCGTACTCCGGGACCTGGTCATAGTTTGGAAGTTTACCCATGTAAGACACCAATGCAAAATTGTTTTTGCTTGGATAGTATTTCATTTTAATAAATTTCGATTGGAGGTTACTGTATACTAATGTGTACCTATCTATTTTTCATTCCTCATAGACCTACTCTGCACCATACTCCTGATGAGTAGCACAAGCTACGAAACGCGTACAGTTTTTATCTAGGGTGCCCGGATTGCATGTTGTTATATGAACATTTTATGTAATCTTGACAATACCAATAATTATGGGTCTGGTTTTTTGCATTTATCTCTGATGTACGGATTTGGTTAGACATTTCTGACCTTCCCTGATATTAATACCCAATCATGTCCTCTGAATAATGTCCATGGTCAATATTTTGATTTGTATGTATTTATGAATTCTAAATGATTCTATTATCAAATCAATAAATGTGATTTATGTATTATTATGTATATCATTTGCCTATGGCATTATTTTCTTGGTAGGTGACTGGAGTTTATGCACCAACAGGTCTTATCGAGCCTATGCAGTACCAATGGGCATGTCAGCCTCATTTAAAGCCCCATCTTTCTTTCTCTCCTTCGTTGTTTGCAATTCAATAGGGGTGGAGGTCTGCCATTGCAGTTCCATGTCAGATCACTATTTAATTTTATTTTTATTTTTTGCGCTATAGAAAAAAAAAAAAACGAACATTTTGAAAAAAAAAATTTTTTTCTTTGTTTCTGTCACAAAAGTTTGTATAAAGTACATTTTCTCCTTCATTGACGGGCACTGATGTGGCTACACTGATGGGCACTGATGAGGCTACACTGACGGGCACTGATGAGGCAGTACAGATTGGCACTGATGAGGTGGCACTGATAAAGTTGCACTGATGATGGGGCACATATACAGCACTGATGGGCAGCACTGACAAGCAACACTGACAGGCACTGATACGTGGCACTGATATGCGGCACTGATGGACACTCATAGGCGGCACTGATAAGTGGCACTGATAGGTGGCACTTTTAGGTGGCATAGGTGGGCACTTTTAGGTGGCACAGGTGGGCACTTTTAGATGGCACAGGTGGGCACTAATAGGTGACACAGGTGGGCACTGATAGGTGTCACAGGTGGGCACAGGTGGGCACTTATAGGTGGCAGTGGTGGGCACAGGTGCAACAAGCACTGTTAGGGATGGCACTGGCAGGCATCATACATGGGCACAGTGCCATCCCTACAGTGCACAATAATGCCCTTACCTGGTGGTCTAGTGGGGGCTCCCTGGTGGTCCTGGGCAGCCTCTGTGGTCCTTCCCTGGTGGTCCTGGACGGCCTCTGTGTGATGTCCGGGGTGGGGGGCTCCCTGGTGGTCCTGATCCGGCTCCCTGGTGGTCCAGTGGGGTGATCCTGAGGGTGGCTGCACTGATAAATGTTCAGCGCAGCCCCCCCCCTGTCAGGAGAGCAGCCGATCGGCTCTCCGCTGCTCAGGTCTGCAGGTCTGCAGGTCTGCAGACCTGAGCAGAGGAAAAGCCGATAAACGGCTCTTCCTTTTTACACTGTGATCAGCCGTGATTGGTCACGGCTGATCACATGGTAAAAGGCTTCGGATCGAAGCCTTTTACCTCGGTCGGTAATGCGGTGGGTCAGCCTGACCCACGGCACCACCGATCGCCGCGATGCGCGCCCCCAGGGGCGCACGATCGCGGATTATCCTGAGGACGTCAATAGACGTCCAGTCAGGATAATGAGCCACCCGCCCGGACGTCATTTGTCTATACGCCGGGCGGGAAGTGGTTAAAAAAAAATTCTGATCACTTTTATTGCTATCACAAGGAATGTAAACATCCCTTGTGATAGTAATATATGGTAACAGGTACACTTTTTGGAGGGCTGAGGGGTCTAAAACCCCTCATCCCTCCTTTACACTTCACAGTATTCAGATTCTGAACACTGTCATTTTTTTAAAACTGGCGCCGTTAGCCGCCGAGTAATCCAGAAGTGACGTTATGACATCTCTTACGGAATTTGCAGAAGGAGACCCGATCTGAGCCGATTCTGGCTTTTATCGGGTCTCTCTTCCTCGCTCCAGTCTCTGGGCGGGACGGGAGGCTGGAGAAGAGGGGCAGAAGGCGGGGGGATGGGGAGATGTCCCCTCCCGCCCCCGGGGATGACGGCCGAGTGGCTCCCAAGCTGGATCGGTCGTTATCCCCAGATAGCCGACCGTATACTCTAAAAAACGATGTCGGGATATAGCCTGTAGCTCCAGGCTATATCCCCGTACAGCCACTCAAAACCAGCCGCCGCCTATTTACGGCGCTGGTCGGGAAGTGGATATACTACTCATTCAGTGTATAGTATATAGAGTCCGTTCAGGCAGTGTAAGAATATATATGTACTGTATATAGTATATCTATATATATATATAGATATATATCTATATATATATATATATATATATATATATATATATATTATGCTGCATTTAGTGTAGACTATATATACAGCTCACTTAGTGTATAGTATATAGAGTCCATTCAGGCAGTGTAAGAATGCATATGTACCGTTTATAATATATACAGCATGTCACAAAAATGAGTACACCCCTCATATTTTAGTAAATATTTTATTATATCTTATATCTTACAAGGTCTCAGATGAGAGTGGGGCGCAGATGTGTTAAATTTGGTGTTATTGCTCTCACTCTCTCATACTGGTCACTAAAAGTTCAACTCTCTGGGGATCTGAAAAAAAGAATTGTTGCTCTACATACAGATGGCCCAAGCTATAAGAAGATTGCTAAGACCCTGAACTTGAGCTGCAGCACAGTGGCCAAGACCATACAGTGGTTTAACAGGACAGGTTACACTCAGAACAGGCCTCGCAATGGTTGACCAAAGAAGTTGAGTGCATGTGCTCGGCGTCATATCCAGAAATTATCTTTGGGAAATAGACCCATGAGTGCTGCCAGAATTGCTGCAGAGTTTGAAGGAGTGGGGGGGTCAGCCTGTCAGTGCTCAAACCATACGCCAACACTGCATCAAATTGGTCTGCATGGCTGTCATCCCAGAAGGAAGCCTCTTCTAAAGATGATGCACAAGAAAGCCCGCAAACTGTTTGCTGAAGACAAGCAGACTAAGGACATGGACTACTGGCTCTGATGAGACCAAGATAAACTTTTTTGGTTCAGATGGTGTCAAGCGTGTGTGGAAGAAACCAGGTGAGGAGTACAAAGACAAGTGTGTCTTGCCTACAATCAAGCATGGTGGTGGGAGTGTCATGGTCTGGGGCTGCATGAGTGCTGCCGGTGCTGGAGAGATACAGTTTATTGAGGAAACCATGAATGGCAACATGAACTGTGACATACTGAAGCAGAGCATGATCCCCTCTCTTCGAAAACTGGGCCGCAGGACAGTATTCCAACATGATAACAAACCCAAACAAGATCACTGCTTTGCTAAAGAATCTGAGGCTGAAGGCGATGGACTGGCCAAGCATCTCTCCAGACCTAAACCCTATTGAGCATCTGTGGGGCATCCTCAAATGGAAGGTGAAGGAGCGCAAGGTCTCTAACATCCTCCAGCTCCATGATGTCATCATGGAGGAGTGGAAGAGGACTCCAGTGGCAACCTGTGAAGCCCTGGTGAACTCTATGCCCAAGATGGTTAAGGCAGTACTGGAAAATAATGGTGGCCACACACAATATTGATACTTTGGGCCCAATTTGGACATTTTCACTTAGGGGTGTACTCACTTTTGTTGCCAGCGGTTTAGACATTAATGGCTGTGTGTTGAGTTATTTTGAGAGGACAGCAATTTTTTTTGTTATTCAAGCTGTACACATACTAATTTACATTGCAGCAAAGTGTAATGTCTTCAGTATTGTCACATGAAAAGATATAATAAAATATTTACAAAAATGTGAGGGGTGTACTCACTTTTGTGAGATACTGTATATATATATATATATATATATATATATATATATATATACACTGCATTCAGTGTAGACTATACATACAGTGCATACGGCGGTGTACAGTAAATATAATACAGTTTAGTGCATTATTGAAAAAAATCCCCATCATGTCCGGAAGGCCACCAAGGAGAAGCAGTTGCCCCCAGGCCACTAAAAGAGGGCAAGAAGCCTCTGTGTTTACAGTGAAAATTGGTGGTGGCGGACATGGTGCATCCTGTGCAGGCTGGTCACGCTTGTCCTTTTTTCCTGCTGTTGGCCGTGTTATTGAGCCACAACATGCAGAAGAGTTGGTGGAGTGGGTAACTAAGCCATCCTCATTCTCCTCAGCCTCTGTCACCCAGGCTCATACTAGTTTGTCTTCCAATGCAGCTGCCAAAGAGGTCTATTCCACCCGCTCCTTGTCCACAGTTACTCCTTCCGTAGCCCCACCATCATGCACAGAGGAGCCACCAGAATTATTCGACCATAGTGTCGGTTACATGCTGATGGAGGATGCAATTCAAAGGCTCCGATGTTGTTTCCCAGGTTGAAGAAGGGAGTAGTGTGAGCCTAGAGAGAGGGGGTGCCACAGAAGGATAAGAAACTAGCAGTCATGTTCCCCCAGCTGCAGCATACTGTCAAGTTTGCTCCAGTGACGAGGAGGGAGGGGATGATGAGGACACTGACTGTACTTGGGTGCCTGAGAGAAGAGAGGAGGAAAGTGAGGAGGAGGAGGAGGCACAACTCCAATGAGGCAGGATGTTCTCCAGGGGCCAGCTTAAGGGCAGCCACCCTGTTGCATCACACCACAGAGCTCCACAGGTGCAGGGCGCTGCTGACTCCCTGCTGACTTCCAAAACTTCAATGGTGTGGGCTTTTTTCAACATTTGTGCAGTAGATCACACTGTTGCTGTTTGCAATCTATGTCTGAAGCGGATCAAGCGTGGCCAGAACAGCAGCCGCTTGGACACTACATGCTTGACAATACATATGACAACCTACAATGCAGTCTGTTGACAACTCTGCTGGAGCACACGCTTCATGGAATCATGGAAAGGACACTTGAAGCAGAACAGAGGGAGGAAGAGGAGGGCTCCCTTTCCTCTCAGGGCCCTCTTTATGCAGATAGCATTCCTGCAGGGCCACCAAACACACAGGAAGAAGAGGAGGAAGAGGGGGAGCATTGTGTCAGCATGGATGTAGAGGATAACACACAGCAGTCTTCAAGGGATGGCTTTCAGTCCCCAGAAACCCAAGGAGTTGTATGTGGCTGGAATGAGATAGTTCCTGACAATGTCATCCTCAATGACCCAGAGGACTTGCATGTCTGCTCAAACTTACGCTGCATGGCCTCCCTGATTCGGTGAAGCCCGCAAAAAGACCTCAGAGTTTGTGGTATGAAGGAGAGGGATCATTACTGGGTGGCAACCCTTCTTGATCCACATTACAAGGGTAAAGTTTCAGAGCTCATCCTGCCTTTGCAGGGGGAGCAGAGGATGAAACATCTTCAGGATAGCTTGAAGAAAAGTTTGTGCAACGCCTTTCCAGACCCTGGGAGGTTACCATTTCCTGCTGCTGAACAAAGTGTTTCTGAGGCTTCCTTCAGTTAGAGGAAGAGCGGTGGAGATGGTGGCTGGCTAACCGATGCCTTTAAACAATTTTTCAGTCCTCAGCTCCCAGGGCTAATAGGTTCAAGCAACTATCGTCAGCGTCTACATTATATGGTGCAGGAATATCTAAGGGCAAGAGCAGACTTGGAGACCTATTCAACTGAGCATCCACTGAGTTATTGGGTCTTGAGGATGGACCACTGGCCGGAACTTGTTCAATATGCAATCAAGCTACTGGTCTGTCCTGTATCCAGCGTGCTTTTTGAACGGACATTCAGTGCTGCTGGAGGGTTCGTAATGGATCAAAGAGTGCGCCTGTCCACAGGCCATAGGCTCACATTTATAAAAATGAATCAGTCCTGGATCAGCAGCTAACAAGTCCCTGATGCTGATGCAACTGATTGAATTTTCTAGGGATCTGCAATCCCTTTCAGGCTGCCTATGGCGTCTATCCTATTCCTCCTGTCCTGAATCCTGATGATGCTAGCTTCCAACAATATTTTGTGTTTAGGGCACTACCAGCACCCAAGGCCCAATTTTTCTGCACCTATTTTACAGGGGCATGTCATAACAATTTTTTAAAAAAATTTTAACAGCAGGGCCCGTTACTGTGCCCAACAAGAGTAACTGCGAGGGGTTACAGTGTTCTGCCACCACCAATACCCAAGGCCCAATTTTTCCACACCTGTTTGACTGGGGCATGTCATTACAATTTTTCAAATAAATTACAACTGCAGGGTCTGTTCCTGCTTCCAACAAGAGTAACTGCTAGGTGTAACAGTGTTCTGTCACCATCAACACCCAAGGCCCAATTGTTCTGCACCTGTTTGACTGGGGCATATCATTACAATTTTTAAAACAAATTACAACTGCAGAGCCTGTTCTTGTACTCAATGAGATTAACTGTGAGGGTTTACAATGTTCTGCCACCACCAACACCCAAGGCCCAATTTTTCTGTACCTGTTTGACTGGGGCATGTCATTACAATTTTTAAAACAAATTACAACTGCAGGTCCTGTTCCTGCACCCAACGAGAGTAACTGCAAGGGTTTACAGTGTTCTGCCACCAGCAACACTCAAGGCCCAATTTTTCTGCATCTGTTTGACTGGGGCATGTCATTACAATTTTATAGAGTGCAGTCCCCATAGTATACAGTTCAGACTATATGGTGCAGTCAGCATAGTATATATAACACAGTGTATTGAAGTGGTTAAGGGCAGGGTGGCACAGTGGTGTGGTGGTTACCAAATATAGGAAGGTATTGCACTGTCGGCTATCACCCCGCCAGGGTCCCCTCAGGGATTAGAGATGCTGTTCCCAGTACCTTCCAATATGTGTACTCTTGTCCGCTCAGTCTGCATAAAGTGCCCAAAGACATTCAATGACCCTTGTCCAAAAAACTCCTATTTGGTTCCTAATAGCACAGCAGACACTTTGGACTGGCAGGTAGCAAATTAACCGGTTAACAGGAACCCCTGGCGGGGTGATAGCCGACAGTGCAATACCTTCCGAAAACTGGTGAGCTGCTAGACATATGCGGTGGTGGATCTGCACAATTGTATATGTGATGTTACTTGGGTGCCTTTCTTCTAATTATTTTTATATGATGATATCAAGTCTCTGGACATTCATATGGACTGTATACTAACCAGCACCTTCTGTGACGCTAAGTAGTCCAGAGGGATCCCCATATGAACTAACAGATTTGCATGCTGCGCTTATCAGGTTCTAGACTGATTTTTTGCTACATGTGAATCTGGGAGACTCAGACCCAATTCCACCTGCATATAATGCACCTTATCAGACACTTTTTAAGATCCTTGATCATGGCATGTGGTATTTTATTATACATCTGTGTGATTTATCTATCTAACAGGTTGGATCGTTGTCCGCCAGCAAGCCGCGATGAGCGGCCATAGGCAAAGAACGGGGAACCGCCGATATAAACACGGCAGTTACCCATTCTGACAGTGTGGGCATGGGAGATCTACTGATCCCTGTCACTGGGATTAGTTAGATCTCTCATGCCCATGGTAGCCCAACCCCCCCACAGTAAGAACACACCCAGGGAACACAGTTAACCCCTAGATCTCCCCCTTCACTGCCAATGACATTTATACAGTAATCAGTGGACATTTAAATTTCTGATCGCTGAATAAATGTCATTGGTCCCAAAAAAGTGTCAAACATGTCCGACATAAAAAAAAAAAAAAAGTCTGACATGTCCGCTGCAATATCGCAGTACCGCTAAAAATCACAGACCGCCGCCATTACTAGTAAAAAATAAAAAATAAATAAAAACCACAGAAATTAATTCTTACCATCCGTAAACGCGGCCATTTTTGCGCAAACCAATCAATAAACGCCGATTGCGATTTTTTAAAATCACAAATATGAGGAAGAATATAAATTGGCCAAAACCGGTGAAAAAAATGTATTTTTATATATTTTTTTGAATTTGAATTTTAGCAAAAAGTAAGAAATTTGGGTTCTTTTGCAAAATGGTCACTCTTCTTTTGTTTATAGTGGTTATCAGAAATGATGCAGAGGTGATCAAATACCACCAAAAGAAAGCTCTATTTGTGGGAAAAAAAGGACACAAATTTTGTTTGGGTACAACGTCACACGACCGCGCAATTTTTAGTTAAAGCGACGCAGTGCCGAATCGCAAAAAGTGCTCTGGTCCTAAACTGGGAAATTCTTCCAGAGGTGAAGTGGTTAAATGACTTTTTTTCTTTAAAAATGTCATTTTGCTGCGGCGATCTTCTAAACATCACACGGATGCGCCACTTTACAGGCGTACCAAGGGGACCCCCCCAGGCACGATATTTAAAGGAATATTTCATTTTTATTTTCACTTTAATCATTATGAAAATCACGGCTCCTGAAAAAAACTATCATTTTAAAAACTTCTTTTTTTTGCATTGAAGCATGTCCCCCAGGGCAGTACGTGGTGCCCATACACTTTTTTATGGCAATAACTTGCATATAAGCCTTTAAAATTAGCACTTTTGATTTTTCCTGTTCGAGGCCCATTGATTTTAATAGGGTTTGTGTATTTGAACAAACGTATTGCCTGTTCGCGGTGTTCTGGTGCGAGCCAAACAGGGGGGGGGGGGTTTACGACTCATCCCTAATTACCAGCCACAAGGATTGAAGAACAGACAAATACACCTGGGATTGGAAATTAACTTTATTGAGATAATGTCATGATAAGGTATTTACTCATTGCTTCATGACAAAACTCACTTTCAAATTATGACTGGTTATATTACAGTTAATGGGCACTTTGTTTATTTTATACTGTAATGGTCATATGTATTCTACATGAGATCTCTTATAAAAATAAATAAATAAATAAAAAAAAAAATAAAAATAAAAATCTAGGGGAACTTTGGGGGAACAACCCTTCCCAACTTCTAACACCTGACTGGTAATTCTCCACCGAGTCATTCAGTTTGTAAGGAATGAGATTAATAACTTCCCAAGTCATTTAATGAAACAGTGAGATTTTTTGGAAAATATTTCTGAATTTGTGGAAATAATAACTTCTCCCTGGGCAGTCGGAGTCTAAAGAATCATGAAAAGACTCCAGGGTCGAAGCTGGCATACCAAAAAAAGAAATTGTCAATCCTACGCATACGTTTTAAAAGCTGTAATTTAAAAGTGGCATTAAATGACCAAGAAGAAGAAAGGTAAAGTAAAGTAAAGCACAGTAAAACACTTTAAAAATATGTTTTTAGCAATTTTTCAGTTAATGTATAGATGAACTAAATGGATTCTTTTTTTTTTTTCATTTCCCTGGAGTTCTTTAATTACAGTAAACACTTTGAAGAAGTAGTACGGTAAACACTTTGAAGTACTTGAAGCTTTGCTCACCTAACTAAATCCTATTTTACTTACTTCATAGAAATAACTTTGTCAGAAACATGTTTTTGACTGGGTCTGGACCACACACATATGTGACTCATTATTTAAGTGAAGCCAAGACAATTTTAAAAAGTACGTTCAATGTCTATAATAGTTTATTGGTAGCAAGAATGTTCAGAACTAAATTGAAACACATAATTTCCTACGCCGACAGTTTAAATAAAAATCATTTATTGATCGCCATCCAACAAGAATATAAGTAACACATAAACGCACAGCAATTTCCCCAGCAAAGTGATATTCAGATTGTTTCATTAACTTTAATTGGCTATAACAGCATCCTTGATTAAAGTGCACCTATAATCATGGAAAAATGTTAGGCTTTAAAGGGGGTAGGCAATGAAAGCAAATGTTTATTTATCATTTTTATTTGAAGGTTTGAGGATCTTTAGGAAAGGTGATATTAAAGTATATATTTAAAGAGGAATTCCATTTGTTTTTAACAAAATTAAAGTCAGCAGCTACAAATGCTGTAACAAATGGATATTCACCATCCCAGGAGTCAGGCATTGTCTTCATACAGGCAGATTATTCACTGATCTTCAGATCTCTGAAGTTGCCATCTTGGCTCAGGGAGCTGACTGCAACTCTCTGCTAGACATGCGGTTCATTTTGTTCCGAATTAGTATTCTGACAAGTTTTTGGGTATTCAGAGATTTTGATATATCTGAATACCCGAATTACAATATAAACAAATTTTACCAAATGCTCCGAATAAAGAAAATAAATTTGTCAGAATTTCAGAAATTCGAATCAAATTTTGCAACGAATTCCAATCGAATTCTAACTGTAAGCATATTGCTGAAATCAAAGACTGTGTGTGTTATTAGAGCACCATTTCTTAATAATGTTGTTTTTTGTTAAGCCAAAGGTGATTTAAAGAGTCATTGTAATAATTTGATGAAGATTTTTCTTTTGTTTGTTCACTTTGCCACATTCGAATCAGAAAAAAAAAATTCTAAAGCTTTCAATTCAACAGATTCAAAATGTACTGCTTTAAAAGCTTTGAATCGAAAATAATCAGTCAGTTTGAAGAAAATTCGAAATAAAAAGTTAAACGAATTCCGAATACGAATCCCGAATACGGATTGAACGAATCAACCGAATTTAACAAAGCTAAATAACTAGATTACCGAAACGAAACAAAACACATTTTTTTCATCATGCACATGTCTACTCTCTGCTGCTCATAACTCACTCCCAACTGAGCACCAGATTGGCCCCACAGCCTTCTGGGATGTGTCCTAGTTGGTTGTGGGAGGGGGGGGGGGTCACTGGGCAGGTCAAACGTATGTAATTCTTGCTTAGGAGAGGAGGGCAACGAGAAGTGGATTAGCAGTACATTTATGCATATTCACACGTTAAAGTGTAACCTTCTGTATGTAGCAGCCTCTCCAGCACCCCCTAATTACTTACCTGAGCCCCATCTCTCTCCAGCGATGTCCACAAATGTCTAAGCCATCTGGGACACTCCTCCTGATTGGCTGAGACACAGCAGCGGCGCCATTGGCTCCCACAGCTGTCAATAAAAGTCAGTCAACCAATCAGGGGAGAGAGGGGGCAGGGCGTGCTCCGTGTCTGAATGGATACACGGAGCTCTGGCTCGGCTCGGGTGCCCCCTTAGGAAGGTGCTGGCTGAGGGGGCACTCAATAAGAGGGAGGGGTCAGGAGCAGCAAAGAGGGACCCAAGAAGAGGAGGATTCAGGCTGCTCTGTGCAAAACCAACTGAATAGAGAAGGTAAGTATAACATGCTTTTTATATATAAAAAAAAAAAAAAAAAAACAAGACTTTACAATCACTTTAAAGTGTTACTAAACCCAAAAGCCTGCATTCACTATATCTGGTCTCGCACAGAGCACAGAACATGGAAATACAATTATTTTAGTAAATATAAACTGCCAAATATATTTTCTCGTCAGCAGCATGTAGAAGTTTTGGGACTTCTATCAGTGCCTGGTTAAAGCTTGTAGGAAGAGTTTTCATACTGCACTGAGCTGTCCTATCTGGAAGCAGGACCCCTGAGCTATAAGAAGGCAAATTAGTAGAAGCAGTGTGATGCGTTGTTCTGCTGGGAAACCTTGGCTCCTGACATTTATGTAGGTTTTACTTTGGTGTCCATACCTCAATGGGTCAGGGCTGGTTTAGCAAAAGGGGCCATACTCAATATTAGGTGGGTGGTCATAATGTTATGGCTGATCAATGTATGTTCCTTGCTAAAGAACATTATTTTTCTATCAAATTGTTATGGGTAAAGTTCTGCTTTAAAGCAATCTAATGGCCAGAATAATTAATATTCTGGCCAAAAGAATGCTTTAACGCCAAATGCATAAAATCTTCAACACACATAAATGCTGCTTTTATTGAGTTTTTTAAGCTCCTGTAAGGAGAAAGGGTGTCCAAAGAAGCACAGCGTGAATGAAGCCTAATAGAAGGTGCAGCAGCAGCTCATCTTCCTGTCACTCAGCTCTTCCCTCCTATCACCATGCTTCTTATTAGCACCTGACCGGATAGGCTTCTTGTGCTGCTTCTTCCTCTCTTGCTCCAGCCTGCTCTACAGGGATTGCAAGATGCAGAAATCAGGTCAAATTTAGGAACTTATACTGCATTATTAAATACATTTAATGATGTATTATACAGAGCTGCATTCATTTGCCAATTTTGTATCTGCCTAGAATTTAGCTTTACACCAAGCCGTTTTTTGGCTTTTTTTTTCTTCTTCTATTATCCTTCACATTTTTGAACAGGGTTAAAACCCTATTATGTCCTAATTGCTCTTTGCATTCTTCACTGGGATGATTCACCATTTGTGAGCACCAGAACAGAAATAAAGGGGACATCTTACAACAGGGACACCTGTTCTGGTGAAAACTAGATGGCTATAAGTGGATAGAAAAACAAACGAACATTTGTACACAATTCTAAATCTTCTTTTCGATGTCCCAATCATTGTATCAGAATTTTTTTTTGCAAATGTCTACATTTTTACAATCGGTTTTAACAATAAACATTGTTTATTTTTCCTATTGATTACTACTACTACCCCTACTGCTCATACGCATTGTATTGTTCTGAATAATTTACCTACAAACGATTAGAAAATCGTTTGCTCAAAAAAAAACCAAAAACATTCCAACAAGTTCATTCAATCATTTTTGATGAAATGAAAATTGATTGTCGCAGTAAGAACAGACTCAATTTTTTTGTTCATTTTTCTACCCATGTATGGGTGGCTTTAGATGGGATTTCTCCTACCTTCCCTTTTGGAAAGATTTCTTTTAGCTTCCTTTTGTGTCCTCAGGACAGGTATAGAAGGGACATTTCTCCAATGGGACAGAAAGAAAATATATATTTTTTCAGCTTACACATTGTGTAGTATTTGTGCAAGTAGAGACATTTACATGCAGCAGCGGCCGATCCATAAGGGGCACAGGGGCGCCGCCTCCCTAATCTCCATGCGCTGCCCCCTAATCTCCATGCAGGGCGCCGGACTCATAGGTTTCTATGAGTTTTCTTTTAAGCACATGATTAGAGCCTGAGGTTCTAATTGGCTTCAAAACGGTTGAGCACTGCGCCCGAACCCACCCACTTGTGACATTAGCGAATCAATATTCACTATTTTCTTCCGGCTTCTCCTCCCGGCCAATCAGGACAGGAGGTGTATCTTAAGACAGGATTAGTCGGGAGGAAAAGCCCGATAAGCCACAACCTGGATCGGGTTAGTGCAGACTTAGGGGGGGGGGTTATTTTCCACCCTCCCCCCGAAAAAATGGAGCATCAGCCGCCATTGTTCACATGAGTCATTAGTCCCTGAAAAAAAAACATATTTTTGTTGACTTAAATTAAACTGCTTGCCTCTGGAGTTTCAAATTAAACCAACTAGAAAAGCAATCACAAACATAGAAAGAACATAGAAACATGATGAAGATACTTTAGAGTTCCCAGTGGGAATTGAACCAGGAGCCCCAGTGTTACAAGGTCCCAAGGCATGTAGGCTCCAAATGATAGCACCATATAGTACCTGTATGTAGAGAAGTCTCAAGAAGATATCAGCTCCCACACTTGAAACACAGATCGCTGACCTTCATGCTAAGTGCTCTCATCTGTATTCCCAGTTTCAAGCTCATTCTATGAAACGGTGGAGCCTAGGCAACATTTATGATAAATGGACTTTTGTCTGGGATGTTGTTATTACTATTGTTGCATAAACATCACTATATGGTAATTTGGGAGTACAATAAGATTAAATATGATGAGAGGCATGTTAGCTGCATCTATTCCCATCCATCATAAGTTAATGAATCTCATAGCCGTTTATAAAGAAAAAAATGAATCAATATTATGTTAGGTTTCTGCTCTCTTCCCTACGCATTTGTCTGCTACGTATAATAACGCATTTCAATTTCTTTCACATTTACTTAAAGGAAACCTGTAGGATAGAAATGCAACAGCTACTGGTGCTGTATAAATAGATAAAAACAAAGGGCTCACTGGCCTAGTGCATTATCCAACCAAATTTTTATTTAAATAAAAGTATAATAAATAGCTACTCACAAACATTTTATTTATTATTTTTATTTCATGTACTTAAATAGCGCCGTCAATTTCCACAGCTCTTTACATATACATTGTACATTCACATCACTCCCTACCCTCAAGTAGTCTAAGGTCCTTAACTCACATTCATACATACACATACTAGGGCCAATTTAGACAGGATCTAATTAACCTACCAGCATATGTATGTCATTCTCCATCAGAGCCAACTTGGCTTCAAGGGAATTATCCGTTTTTGCAATAAAGCAACTTTTCCTATTGGGTTATCACACTTATGTGCAGAGGATTATCGTTGTAGCTACTGATGCTGATCTTATGTTTAAAAGTCGAGCCTTAAGGGTCCAGAGCTATAAGTGATATCCACACTTCACTACCCAATAAGTCACTGATCCAGAGAAACCATGGCAGTAAAGTTGACACTCTTGGCCAGTGTGGTTGCTCCAATGATGTGGCTAAATCTTGACGCATGGAAAAAGAGGAACCTACCCTCTTGGGTGAAAAGAGATTGCTACTCACCCCAAACTTTTTGATAATAGAAAATTCAGGCAGCAGAAAATTCAAACTAAATCATAAATGGATATAAAAACAATTTTTATTGGTACAAAATGACATAAAATATCAATGACACTTTAAAAACATATGCTCTGGTATACATGACATGCATACCAGAGCATATGTTTGTAAAGTGCCATTATTATTATTATTATACAGGATTTATATAGTGTCGACAGTTTGCGCAGCGCTTTACAATATTAGGGCAGACAGTACAATTAAAATACAATTCAATACAGGAGGGATCAGAGGGCCCTGCTCGTTAGGCAATAAATGCAGGGGATGAGCTGATTGAGAAAATAAGGAGTGTAGTTGTTAGGTGGTGGCAGGATAGGCTTCCCTGAAGAGAAAAGTTTTCAGGGATCATCTGAAGGTGGATAGATTTGGGGACAGTCTGACCGATTGGGGTAGGGAGTTCCAGAGGATGGGAGAGGCTCGGGAGAAGTCTTGGAGGCGAGTATGAGAGGAGGTGATGGGGGAGCTGGAGAGCAGGAGGTCTTGGAAGGAGCGAAGAGGACGATTAGGTTGGTATTTTGAGACTAGGCTGGTGATGTAGCTGGGAGCAGAGTTGTGGATGGCTTTGTAGCTGATTGTTAGTATTTTGAATTTAATTCGTTGGGCGAGTGGCAGCCAATGGAGGGATTGGCAGAGAGGGGTGGCAGACGTTGAATGGTTTGTAAGGTGGATGAGTCTGGCAGCAGCATTCATGATGGACTGGAGGGGGGATAGTCTATTTAAAGGTAGGCCAGTGAGGAGGGATTTGCAGTAGTCAAGGCGAGAGATGACTAGGGAATGAATCAGGAGCTTTGTGGTTTCATTGGTTAGGAAGGGACGTATTTTAGAGATGTTGCGGAGATTGAGGCGGCAAGCAGTAGAAAGTGATTGAATGTGGGGCCAAAAGGAGAGTTCGGAGTCCAGGATAACACCAAGCACCCTGACATGTGGGGATGGGTGGATGGTGGTGCCATTGCTCTTGACAGAGAAGTCGGGGGAAACGGCACATGGGGGAGGAAATATTATGAGTTCAATTTTGGACAAGTTGAGTTTGAGAAAGTGGTGTGACATCCAGGCAGATATGTCTGTTAATAAGTTAGTGATACGTGAGGAGACTGATGGAGTAAGTTGGGGGTGGAGAGGTAGATTTAGGTATCATCAGCGTAGAAATTATATTGAAAGCCATGGGAGGCTATCAGCTGACCCAGGGAAGAGGTGTATATAGAAGGTGTATATAGAAAATAAGAGAGGTCCAAGAAGGGACCCCAACAGAGAAAGGAAGAGGAGAGGAGGAGGTAGAATTGTACGTTACACTGAAGGTGCGATGGGATAGGTAGGACGAGAGCCACTGAAGAGCACAGTCACGGAGACCGAGGGAGTAGAGTTTTTTGAGGAGGAGGGGGTGGTCGACAGTATCAAAGGCAGCCGAAAGGTCCAGGAGTAGGAGTACAGAGTAGTGTCCATTGGGTTTTGCGGTTGGTAGGTCATTTGTGAGTTTAAGAAGGGCAGTTTCTGTGGAGTGTTGAGGGCGAAATCCAGACTGAAGGGGGTCCAGAAGGTTATTCTTAACAAGTTAGTCATTTAGTTGGTTGTAGAATAGGTGTTCAAGGAGTTTGGAGGAAAAGGGGAGCAAGGAGATAGGGCGCAGATTGTTTAGATCGGTAGGGTCCAGGGATGGCTTTTTGAGTATGGGGGTGACCAATGCATGTTTTAGAGCATTGGGGAAGATGCCAGAAGAGAGAGAGATTGAAGATGTGAGTTAGAGAGTGCAGGATAGAGTCAGAGGGTGAGCGTAGTATTTGAGAGGGAATAGGGTCCAGTGGACAGGTGGTTAGGTGGGCGTTAGAAAGGAGTTTAGCAACCTCGTTTATAGTAGTAGGTTTGAATAAGGATAGTGTCGATTGTGCTTGTTGACATGGGGTGTTAACTGGGGAAGATGCCTGTAGAGTGGAGATTTTGTCACGAATTGTGTCAATCTTGCTTTTGAAGTGATTAGCAATCTCCTGGGCAGTGAGTGTGTTAGTGGGCGGAAGCGGTGGAGGACGAAGTAGGGAGTTTAAGGTAGAGAAGAGTTGACGGGGACTGGATGAGAAGGTGTTAATAAGAGTGGTAAAATAGGTCTGCTTGGCAGTGTGGAGGCGAGAATTGTATTTATGGAGGGCAGATTTGTATTGATTGAAGTCTTTGAGAGACAGTGGGGGTCATTTACTATAGTGCTGCCGCAAAATAGCGGCAAAATTGCCGCAAAATAGCGGCAAAATTGCCGCGATTCGCGGTAAATAGCGCTAAAACGGTATTCACAATAGCGCTGGGCGGTAAATAACGGCCAAAATGGAATTCACTAAAGCTCCCAGCTCACAGATAACGGCCAACTCCTTACTCCAGCCCAGACCTGGAGTTGTGCAAATAGAAATAATGTTTAGAGCATAATCTGATCCCCTAAATTGTGCTAAAATATGCGGTATATTGTTTAAAGATAATCTGCTTTTAAACTGTGTGAAAAAGTGATTTCTACACTGAAATATCTTAAAAAGTCTGAGAAGAGACAAATACCCCGGCTCTTTACTCCTAGACACAGAGCACAGCTGAGCACAACTGAGCATGCCCAGACACAAAACAACTCTCAAAATAACTCTCATGGAGTAATTCCTTGAGTAGTTAGTAAATACCAAAATCAGTGTTATTTTACTCTGTGTGAAGTGTAAAATAACACTGTGAAGAGGAGAGTTATTTTGCCAAGTGCAAGTTTCTGCCATTCATT
>BLSH010543622.1:391559-402028 GCA_018402905.1 Glandirana rugosa
TCTGACGATTGTTGTTAAATTAAAAATATAGAAATTGGTGAAGTCGGGGCCTTCCTAAAGGTCGAAAAACGCTAAGCCGCGACGCAGCGAAATTGACTGTTAACGCGCCAGCACGCTGCAACATGGGTTTGCTTTAAACGCAGGAAAAAAAGGGTGTTTATCTCGAAAGAAAACCACCATAAACTAGTGGAGACGCAGTAAAGACTAACGGCGATATTTGTTTTCTCTTCTCTGTTAAAACGTTTTTTTGGGTTTAAAGAATGAAAAACGATTTTATGTTTAGGTTTTTTTTATATATTTTTTTGACCACTTTTGCGCAAACCAATCAATAAACGCCGATTGCAATTTTTTTTATCGCAAATATGAGGAAGAATATAAATCGGCCAAAAACGGTGAAACAAAATGTTTTTTTATATATTTTTTTTGGATTTGTATTTTAGCAAAAAGTAAGAAATTTGGGTTTTTTTGCAAAATTGTCTCTTCTCTTTTGTTTATAGCGGCAATCAGAAATGACGCAGAGGTGATCAAATACCACCAAAAGAAAGCTCTATTTGTGGGAAAAAAAGGACGCAAATTTCGTTTGGGTACAACGTCGCACGACCGCGCAATTGTCAGTTAAAGCGACGCAGCGCCGAATCGCAAAAAGCTGGAAATCCTTCCGGGGCTGAAGTGGTTAAAGATATAAAAATTAAATTGTTGTTAGCAGTCTGAGCCTTCCAGGGAACTGTCACTTCACAAGAAATGACATGGGAACGCATGCCAATATGCATAAAAAAGCAACATAGCAAGTGCAATGTGCTTGAAAAGCCATGTTAAATGCAGATCAATGCACATACAGGTCCAACGCTTTGCAGTGATTTTTTATGTGCAATATGATGTGAAAGGACTGTGACAATCAAACACTTTTCTGCACATAGGTAAGTTTACTGAATGTGCTCCCATATCTATTACCTGCACATACTTCCCCTATTAGTCACATCTCCATCTCTTGCCCACATCGATCTTTCTAGAAAATGTAGCATCTAAATCAACCTTTCTCAACCTTTTTAATATAGAGGAACCCTTGAAATAACTTTCCGGTCTCAGGGAATCCCTACTAAAAAATACTATATCAACAACCCATGGTACATTAGTGTGATGGTCAGTGGAAAGAATGATCCTTATGCTTGTGGTCATTGAGAAGAATTAGCCTCTTACAGATAGCTAAAAAAGATCAATGGTGTCAGTGGGAACTTATCTGAGGCAGAAATTGCTCATTGCTCAAGGAACCCCTAGCAACCTCTGGAGGGACATTAGAGTTCCATGGAACCCTGGCTTAGAAACCCTTATCTAAATAATCGGTCAGTTACTTTAATTTTTAGTGGTCTGTATTATGACTGAGACATATTAGTCTGAAAGGTTATATGAATGAGAAGTGCGCAGATGACTCCAGCTTTGTAATGATGCTCTGTAAATCGATTTCAAGCTGACTTTTAATATCTTGTGATTTTTCAATATGCTTGAGAGTAAGAAGGAATTATTTATCCCTGCCTTTAAAAGTGCAGCCATTGCAGAAAAAATAAAAAATAATAATGGTTTAAGATTACACTTGACTCAGCATATAAAATCATGTGAACAAAGATGCCTTCGAGGTACTAATAAAATACCACTTTCTATCTGGCTATAATTATATAAAGTTTACAGAAGAGTTAGGTGACATTAATAATGTTTGGTGCAATTATTATTTTAAATTTGACTGCCAAGATTTTAGGCAATGTTTAGGGATGAAGTGTCCTTTTATTATTTATTGTTAATGTGCAGCCATTTTTTAAGGTGAATCGATGTATCCATTATCTTGCATTATGATTATCATCAGCAAAACAGGGATTTGATGTTTAAAAGGAACAGAGGGCATATCGTTTTTTTTTTTTTTCTTTAGATAGCATTACTTATTCTTGTTTCAGCTCAAATGCATTTTAAAAATGAATAACAACCTTAAAATTAAATAATGCCTCTCTGTTAAATATAAATAAATAAATGATGAGTGCCCATTCCTTTTTCGGGTGGTCCTTATATTCCTCCTGATTTCAGCCTGTTGATCCTGCCAGATACCTATGCAGGTAGCAGCCTTCTACAAGCACCTTCTTTCACAGGAGCAATTTTGTCACCTTAGTCATATATGATGATGCTGTGTCCTAATTTGCCAACACCCAGGACATCAGCTCATTCACTTGCAGGCTCACATGGCCCATGCACAGTGATTGACAGTAGTGTTGAGGTTCAGGGTCCTTGTTACTTTGAGTTAGCAGCAAAAGGATGAAACCTTTGCCACCAGAAATAAGGAATAACTTACACTCCTGGGCCACGTTATAAGGTACATCTGTTCAATTGCTTGGCAACACAAATCAACCAATCACATGGCAGCAACTCAATGAATTTATACAATCTGCTGAGGTTCAGACCGAGCATCAGAATGGGGAAGAAAGGGGATTTAAGTGACTTTGAACGTGGCATGGTTGTCAGTGCCAGACGGGCTGGTCTGAGTATTTAAAAAAACATTTTTTATCACACAACCGTTTCTAGGGATTACAGAGAATGGTCCGAAAAAGAGAAAATATCCAGTGAGCCGAGGTTGTGCGGTCGAAAATGCCTTGTTGATATCAGAGGAGAATGGGTAGACTGGTTCGAGATGATAGAGAGGCAACAGTAACTCAAATAACCACTCGTTACAATCAAGGTATGCAGAATACCATCTCTGAATGCACAACACATTGAACCTTGAAGCAGCAGAAGACCACACCGGATGCCACTCCTGTCAGCTAAGAACAGGAAACTGAGGCTACAATTCGCACAGCCTCACCAAAATTGGACAGTAGGAGATTGGAAAAATGTTGCCTGGTCTGAGGAGTCTCGATTTCAGCTGTGACATTCAGATGGTAGGGTCAGAATTTGGCGTAAACAACATGAAAGCATGGATCCATCCTGCTTTGTATCAACGGTTCCAGCTGTAGTGGTGGTGAAAGGGTGTAGGGGATATTTTCTTGGCACACTTTGGGCCCCTCAGTACCAACTGAGCATTGTTTAAATGCAACGGCCTACCTGAGTATTGTTGCTGACCATGTCCATTCCTTTATGACTACAGTGTACCCATCTTCTGATGGCTACTTCCAGCAAGATAATGCACCATATCACGAAGCTCAAATCATCTCAAACTGGTTTCTTGAGAATGATAATGAGATCACTGTACTCCAGTAGCCTCCACAGTTACCAGATCTCAATCCAATAGAGCATCTTTGGGATGTGGTTGAATGGGAGATTCACATCATGGATGTGCAGCCGACAAATCTGCAGCAACTGTGTGATGCTATCATGTCAATATGGACCAAAAGCTCTGAGGAAAGTTTCCAACACCTTGATGAATCTATGCCACGAAGAAGTAAGGTGGTTCTGAAAGCAAAAGGGGTCCAGCCCAGTACTAGCAAAGTGTATCTAATAAACTTGCCGGTGAGTGTACAATGTACTGCATAGCCTTTGCACCCAGTCAGCTAAGCCACAAAAAATCAACCATTTGGACAACCCAGCCTCCTATCTATAAAGGGAAGAGCTCACAGAAGCCAATGTGTGTTGGGGCTGTTAGGGCTGTTGCCGTCTCTCTGAAAGGCAATCTTCGGTGGAGTTTATTTCAATGGCATTTGGCAGATGGTAAGGAGGCAACACATCACTAGTTTTAACCCTTAAAGTTCACCTTTGGGAATATGTTACATGTTTCACCCATTTTTAGGGTGGAACATGTACCATGTCTCCAGTCCTGCAGCTCTATGAATGAATGAACTACAGGTACCAACATCCTTTGCAGTTGTCAGCTTGTAGTTCTCAATGAACTTCCAGGGCACTGTTGAGCGCTCTAGGTACAGTAGTTCATTGATGGTTCCTGTCTTTGTGAAACTGCCTTCCCGTAAAAGGTGTGGGCGCCAGACAACTTACACTGACAGTCTGTAGGAGTCCTGCATGGCACCCGTGATCTGCTGATCATGGGTGCAATGCTCTCTAGGCTCTGTGACAAAATAGGGGTTGTATAATGCAGTGGTAGTGCATAGCAGTGAGTCCAGTCCACTTTGGCAACTTCTTTCAGGCCTTTTTTCTGCCCATTTTTATGTAAAACAGCAAAGAAAATTTCAACAAAAGACATCAGTTGCCCATGCAAGGGTTTCTACCATCATTTAAACTTGCACAACAATTTGGCGCAAAGGTATGTCCCGCATACGTCACACATTACTCACCCTAAAATACAGGGAGGGGTGGGACTACCAGATTTTGAAATGTATCATAAATCAACATTATTAGCATGAATATTAGAGTGGTCCCCTCGCCCCTTTACTAAAGCGTCCACCATTATCCAGCAAGACCTCGCCACACTGGATCTCCGCTCACTACTTTGGGGCTATGGAACGGAATTGCAGAGGCTCTCTTCTTCATCTTCTTTCCCCATTGCTGCCCTACACGTATCGTATAAGAAACGGATGTCATCACCCTTATCTACTGATCCCTCTCCATTTACATCACTATTTGACCACCCCACACTACCCCAGGGCATAGGCTCTGCTCGGATTGGCCCGTTCACCCGGGCCATCTGGCTGATAGAGAAAACCTTTATAGACCCTGTCTCAGGCAACCCGGTCATCTCATAAGGCCCGAGTAACTGGCTCACAACACTCCATCTATCCTCCTTTTGTTCCACACTATTTTCTTCTGCCCATATACACAGAGACTTAACGGGATTTGAGTGGCTGTGCTCTCTCTTAGAAATGCCCAGACATTTACTCTCATCACTGTATAAATTACTACAGGTACTGCTCCATGACCAACTCCCTCCATATAGCAGAGGATGATCCTCAGACATAGGTAAGGAACTCAGAATACTTGAATGGCAAAGTAATTGCACTTTACACATAAATCATCTATTTCCTGCTATGCACAAGAGGAAAACTTCAAGCTCCTTTCCAAATGGTACAGGGATCCCCAATCTCAACATAACATTTTTCCTTCGGTTCCCTCCATTTGCTGGAGATGCAAATCAGCGAAGGGATCATATCTTCATATCTGGTGGGAATGTCCTGAGATTATGGTCTCAAGTTCTCTCTATACACGATGCCATTTATAATAAATCATCGACACCCTCACCAGAAGTGGTGCTATTATCAATGCTCCCGGGCTCCTTGGCCTCCCCAAAACGGGGACTCCTGCGTTTCTTTCTGTCAGCAGCAAGACAATTAATCCCCCTATTTTGGAAAACGACAACAATCCCCTCTCTGTCTCTAAGGTTTCCACTGTAAACGACATAATGCGCATGGAAGAGATGATTGTTCTACATAATGACACTTTTGATGAATTTAAGGTTCTATGGCTCGCATGGATAGACTTCTCTTCTTCAGACACCCTGAAACAGATGTTATCTATGACTAGTTGATGAGACACCTAACCCTGAACGTTACCCCCGGGCATGAAGCCCAAGGTTCATTCACTTTGTTCTTTCTCCACCCCCCCAGGGGTGGATTTCTCTTTTCTGCTCTTCCTTGCTACCTTTTCTATCCCTCACCTTTTCCTTTCTCATCCTTCCCCTTCCATGATGCATTAGAATATGTAACTTTCAGTGATACCACATTCATGACGACGATATATTGGCAATCTTGGTCAACATACGGTCTTGTTTAAATATACTACTTGTCAAGTTTTATCTGAGACTCTTCTTCTGATGTATTCTGACCTTTTTATAAATAATCAATAAAAACATATTTGACTCTAAACTTGCACAACAAAAATAATTCAGCCTTGCGGCTCACTCTCTTTGGCAATCCTGCCACTCAGGCCTCATGCCTTGGTCGTCCTGGCTATCAAATACACATCCCAGTGCTTGTGCATAGACGCTGTACCTCTGTCAGCTTGTTTCTTTCCTTCTCCTACAGTTCCCTGCTGCTATGTCTTTCACTCAGGCTCAGGCCTCGGTCTGTCATTGTCCTGGACAGCACAGTGCATATGTGCACCTCTCTTCTCCCTTTAACACACACTTTGACTCCCAGGAGGGTAGAGCCCTCAACTCTGATTCTGACACTACTATAAACCCAGCACACACCTGTGCCACCAGTGTGCCTGGTTTCTACAAATCCTGGCCTAGACTGCCATTTTACACAGTGGCATGGTCTTGCAGTGCCACAGCTCCTACGAAAAAAAAAAAAAATGCTAAATGCCAACTTACTGTGTTATAACCTTGTGCATTGCTTGCTTTATGCTGGCTTTGCTGCCCCCTATTGGCGGGCCAGGAAAACCCTAAAAAAGTAACTGCAAAGACAAAAATCAGAGGAGAATCTGTTCGGAGCAAGAGTAGACTGTTATGTGTTTATTTGATGTTGCCATTTGTGAGTATACATAAATACTTTTTTATAATAATAAAGGAATAACAAAGATAATGTGCTAGGCTTGTGTGTCCTCTGTTTGTTGTCTTTGCAGTATTGAGATATACAGGTGATGAATGGGGGTATAAAAGAGGTGTATTGAGGTATAAGGGTGATGAATGCAGGGGGTGTATGGAGGTATACAGCTGATGAATGGGGGTATAAAGTGGATATATGGAGGTAGAGAGGCGATGAATGGGAGTATACAGGGGGTGTATAAAGAGGTGTATTGAGGTATAAGGATGATGAATGGAAGAGTACAGGGGGTGTATGGAGGTATACAGCTGATGAATGGGGGTATAAAGTGGATGGATGGAGGTAGGCAGGTGATGAATGGGGTTAAACAGGGGTGTATGGAGTTATACAGCTGATGAATGGGGGTTTACAGGAGGTATATGGAGGTATACAGGTGATGAATGCGAGTAAACAGGGTGTGTGTGGGGTATACATGTGATGAATTTGGGTATTAAGTGGGTATATGGGGGGTATAGAGGGAGGATATGGAGGTATACAGGTGATACAGAGGGGTAAAATGGTGTGTATTGAGGTTTAAGCATGATAAATGAAAGAATACAAGGGGTGTATGGAGGTATACAGTTGATGAATGGGGGTTTACAGAAGGTGTATGGAGGTATACAGATGACGATGCAAGTATACAGGGTGTGTGTGGGGTATACATGTGATGAATTTGGGTATTAAGTTGCTATATGGGGGTATAAAGGGAAGATTTGGAGGTATACCGGTGATACATGGGAGTAAAAGGGTATATATTAAGGTTTAAGTGTGATAAATGGAAGGTTACAAGGGGTGTATGGAGGTATTCTGATGATGAATGGGGGAATACAGAGGGAGTATGGAGGTATACTGGTGATGAATGTTGGTAGAAAGGGGGTGTATAGAAGTATACATATGATTAATGGGGATATACAGCATGTGAATGGGTTATACAAGTGATGAATGGAGATATACTTTTGGTGTATGGAGGTATGCAGGTAATGAATGGGGGTATACAGGAGCGTATGGAGGTATAAAGGTGAGGAATGGAAGTATAAAAGGGGTGTATTGAGGTATAAGGGTGATGAATGGAAGAATATAGGGAGTGTATGGAGGTCTACAGGTGATGAATGGGGGTATACAGTAAGTGTATAGTATACAGGGGATAACTAGGCGTCTACAGGGATAGTATAGAAGTATACAGGTGATAAATAGGTATACAGGTGATGAATGGGAGTATAAAGGGGGTGAATTGAGGTATAAGGGTGATGAATTGGGGTACACAGGGAGTGTATGGGTTATACAGTTGAGGTATAAGAGTGATGAACGGAAAAATATAGGGGTGTATGGAATGACTGTATATTAAATAATACAGGTGCCGCTCTTCATGATTTATAATGATTATAAAGACAAAAAATTCTATATGTGTGTATATATCAACGTGGATCCTGCCACTATATTACTTCAAACACCTTGTGCCAATTGATTATAATGGAGTATACCCCAAATTGGATGTCCACACAAATAATAATGCAAATAGGAATAAAAATAAAAGTATAATAAAATACAATTTAATAAAAATAAAAAGTCAATCAATGACAAAAGTGCAATATATGTCACCTAATGGTGTTAGGCCAAACACATGAATCCCTGTGATTATTCAGTGTACTTCAATTGACAATCCATGAAGTGTGCACCAGTCGTGCTGCATGCTGTGCTCTATTGCTCTCACCTGGGACAATGGATCATATATATTAATATGATCAGATAACGCTTATGTCCCTTGCAAGGGGACTAGATGTGTAGTTCCTGTGGTTCAATACTGGGATCTCTTCCTCTTTCTCCTAGCAGTCTCTCACATCAGTCAAATACATATAAATATAAAACCGCTAATAGTGCTTTATCTTTTTACAAACACTCCATTTATTGCTAAAAATCTCCAAACATTACACTCACATGTAAAAGATGCTAGCAGTGCACCAAACTTTAAAACGCATATCAGATATGTGCACTAGTCGCTATTCCTCAGTGTTCCTCCGTGTTATCTGTTAGAGCATTGTGACGTCCAAGCATACAGGGCATACAGAGTATACACTATATTACCAAAAGTATTGGGTCACCCCTCCAAATCATTGGATTCAGGTGTTCCAATTACATCCATTGCCACAGTTGTATAAGCACCTAGGCATACAGACTGCTTCTACAAACATTTGTGAAAGAATGGGTTGCTCTCAGGAGCTCAGTGAATTGAAGCATGACAGCGATAGATTTCCACTTAAATTTCCTTGCTATTAAGTATTCCACGGTCAACTGTTAGTGTATCATAACAGAGTGAAAGCAACTGGGAACAATAGCAAATCATGAAGTGGTAGGCCACGCAAAATGATAGAGCGGGGTCAGCACAGAAGTCGCCAACTGTCAGCAGAGTCAATAGCTATAGACTTCCAAACTTCAGATTAGCACAACAACAGTGCGCAGAGAGCTTCATGGAATGGGTTTGCATGGCCAAGTAGCTGCATCCAAGCCTTACATCGCCAGTGCAATGCAATGCAAAGTGTCAGATGCAGTGGTGTAGAGCACACCGCCAGTAGACTCTAGAGCAGTGGAGACATGTTCTCTGGAGGGACAAATCACGCTTCTCCGTCTGGCAATCCGATGGACGTGTCTAGGTTTGGTTGTCATGAGAACGGTACTTGCCTGACCACATTGTGTCAAGTGTAGAGTTTGGTGGAGGGGGGATTATGGTGTGGGGTTGTTTTCCGGGGTGGAGCTTGGCCCCTTAGTTACAGTGAAGGGAACTCTTATGGCATCAGCATACCAAGACAATTTGGGCAATTTCATGCCCCAACTTTCTGGGAACAGTTTGGGGATGGTCCCTTCCTGTTACAACATAACTGCTCATAAGTGCACAAAGCAAGATCCATAAAGACATGAATGAGTTTGGGGTGGAGGACTGGTCTGAGCAGAGTCCTGACCTCAACCTGATAGAACACCATTGGGATGAATTTGAGGGGAGACTGTGAGCCAGGGCTTCTTGTCCGACATCAGTGCCTGACCTCACAAATGCCCTTCTCAAAGAATGGTCAAACATTCCCATAGACACACTCCTAAACCTTGTGGACAGCCTTCCCAGAAGAGTTGAAGCTGTTATAGCTGCAAAGGGTGGGTCAACTCAATATTGAACCCTATGGACTAAGACTGGGATGCCATTAAAGTTCATAGCACGCGTCCCAATGCTTATGGCAATATATATTTTGGCAATGCAATGCTCTGTATTAGTATCGGCAGGGCCGCTGATAGGGGGGTACAGCCAGCCCTGGTGTGGGGGCCCCAGAGCACACAGGGGGGCCCACACAGGGGGGATTAGTGACAGATGACAATTGTGTCTCTTTGCCTCCAGAAGATGAAAGTTGCTCTCCTTCCCTCTCCCTTGCTACAAACTTTTATCTGATAAGAAAGAGACAGTCCTCCCTCACTAATCCCCCTCCTCCCTGTGTGGGCCCCCCTTCTCTCAGCACTGGAGTTTGTTATCTCTAACTTAGGCTCCATGCACACTGGCTTAAAAAAACATTGCTTCTGGGGGGCGTGGCTGGCTGCGGACTGTAATGGCTGCTTAATCCCACAGCTCCGCTCAGCCTGGGACAACAGCAACTCCACTGCATTCACAAGCAAAGGACTCCCCCTCAAAACTATCCCTGGGGGGTCCCCTTAACACAAACTCCAGTCGGGAACAATCAGGGAGCAATTAACCTCTAAAGGGAAGCAGCAGGAGCTGGACAAAAGCGGCCGCATCACAGCGGGATCGGAACGCCTGCAGCCACCCGGAGTGTCAGTCTTCTTCCTCCTTACCTAGGTCCGGGTGAGTCAAACCACCACCCTCCACGGACTCCTCGGACACTGCACCTCCTTTTTGGGACACCTATGGTGTGCCTCTGACCATAGTGGGACCGCCATCCTCGCAGGCAAGACCCCCTCAGATCACTACTAGCCGCCATCTTGCGGCTCAGCTGGAGCCGGACAGGGAAGCCTGCATCACAGCGGGAGCGG
>BLSH010543622.1:428415-444501 GCA_018402905.1 Glandirana rugosa
GAGGTCGACAACGTTTTGATGTTCAGTGTAGTACGGAGACGGAGATCTGAGTCATTCTGGAGAATTCTAAACCATCAGTGTAACAAGCTGTTTATTAAAAAATGATTACTATATTTAATCATCCACCACAGTGATTTAAATATACACTTCAGTCAAATTTAAAAATGAAAGCTGAAGTTTAGTCATCCCACCCTCATTCATCAACATACTAGTTCAATTTTTAATTATACCTTACTGTTTTTAATATATGTTAGACCCAGTGATGACATCACTGGGTCTCAGTGCTTCTTTATGCAATGCAGGCAGATCCTGGCTGGTGTCCATCCATCACGGATCCAGGCTATCCATGATGGTGTAGTGCAGGGATATGCAATTAGTGGACCTCCAGCTGTTGCAGAACTACAAGTCCCATGAGGCATAGCAAGACTCTGACAGCCACAAGCATGACACCTAGAGGCAGAGGCATGATGTGACTTGTAGTTTTGCAACAGCTGGAGGTCCACTAATTGCTTATCCACGGTGTAGTGGAACTCCAACACCTGGAGGAACTTGAAGTACACTATATTACCAAGAGTATTGGTACACCTACCTTCACACACACATGAACTTCAATGGCATCCCAGTCTTAAGTCTCGTACACACGGTTCGACGGTAGTATGACCGAACGGACCAAATCGTATGTTGGCTGTTGTATCTAGCATACTGACATGCGCTACACGATCGTACGACCAAGCTGAATGTAGTGTCGTGTTATGAACATATAAAGAGAAAGTTCAGGTGTATGTAATTTGTGTCTGGCCGTTCCTGACTTCTGAGCATACGTGTTTTGCACAATACAACTTGTTGGACCAACTTCTCTGTACACACGAATCAACGGTCGTAAGACCGCTTGTTGGTACTACCAAGTTTTCTAGTTTGCTCATACAACTCCTGTTGTACAACCGTCGTACGTTGGCAGTTCTAATCGGGCGTACTAACGTTCGATTTCGCATACAACGGTCGTTCGTACGACCTGTTGTATACGACCGTCGAACCGTGTGTACGAGGCATTCGTCTGTAGAGTTCAATATTGAGTTGGCCCATCCTTTGCAGCTATAACAGCTTCAACTCTTCTGGGAAGGTGCTCAATATTGAACCCTTCGGACTAAGACTGGAACTTATGCCTCATACACGCGATGCGATGGTCGTACGACCAGACATCCAAAATCGTATGTTGGATGTTGTGTCTCGCGTACTGATGTGCACTAAGCGATCGTACGACCAAGCCTAACATGGTGACATGCTACGAGTGTATAAAGAGGAAGTTCAGGGAAATGTGTGAATTAGGAACGTAGGTTTTCACGAACAGACACTTCCGAGCGTTCCTGACTTCTGAGCATACGTGTTTTGCACAGTACAACTTTGATGGCCCAACTTCTCTGTACACACGAGTCAACATTTGTACAACCACTTGTTGTACAACAAACGTTTTCTAGTCTGCTCATCCAACTTCTGTTGTACGACCATCGCACGTCGGCTGTTGTAGTCGCGCGCACTAACGGTCGGATGATCATACAACGAGCTGTTGTACGACCATTGTTGTACAACCGTTGTACCGTGTGTACAGGCCTTAAGACTGGGATGCCATTAAAGTTTATGTGTGTGTAAAGGCAGGCGTCCCAATACCTTTGGTAATATAGTGTATATGGTCTAGATCTAGATAAGCCTCCTTATGTGCGGTATACATTCATTACACCATGCCTGGGATATGTAGTGCCTAGTAGCATTTCAATACTTTTATTTTTGACTAGAAATTTTGTACAAAGTTTTACAATGTCTTTAAAAATAAAAAAACTGATGTATTTTAAAACATTGATTGATGTGTTTGTGCCTTTAAAGTCCATATTCTTGACATTCAAATATTGTGCTCTCATTTCGGGACATGTTACTGATCAATATCGAGCGTGCCCATGGCACCATCCAGTGAGCACCACATATACTTATATAATTGTGCAAGACATACAGTAGCTTGCTGAAAACATCACAGCACCCTGCTTTGTACTCCTCTCAGGGGTGCTCATCCCTAATGCAAGCAGTTGGTTGGCTTTAGGAAAGATTACTGCAAATATCAAAATGCCTTGGTGGGTGGCTGTCAGTCTGGAGGAGTGGATGTTTCTAGGTAGCCTGTAATTACTTGCACACTGTCCAAGGTAAGGCCCACGTGTGATGCTGAACCTCCACAACTGAAAAAAAAAATGAAATACAATGAATGAAAGGGTTTGGCTAAAGACAGTAAGGCTGGGGAGGAAAGTGCTAGATCATGGTGGGTGTTCTCCAGCCAGGAAATGAGGCAGGCTCTATCTGAAATGCTGCAACTTCTAATGCACACTGGGAGAACCTCATGGTGCTCATTCAAATCACTATACAAGACTGAAGAGTTCAGCTTTAACCACTTCAATACCGGGCACTTTCCCCTCTTCCTGCCCAGACCAATTTTTAGCTTTCAGCGCTGTCACAATATGAATGACAATTTTTATGATTTTCCCCCCACAAATAGAGCTTTCTTTTGGTGGTATTTGATCACCTCTGGAGTTTTTATTTTTTGCACTACAAATAAAAAAAAGACCAAAAATTTTGAAAAAAAGTTTTTCTTTGTTTCTTTTACAAAACATTGCAAATAAATATGTTTTCTCCTTCACTGATGAGCACTGATGAGGCTGCACTGACGGGCACTGATGAGGCCGTACTGATTGGCACTGATGAGGTGGCATTGATGGGCACTGATGATGAGGCACTTATATGCATCACTGATGGGCACTAATAGGCGGCACTGATAAGCAGCACTGACAGGCACTGATATGCAGCACTGATGGGCACTGATAGGCGGCACTGATGGGCACTCATAGGTGGCACTGATGGGCACTGATAGGTAGCACTGCTGGGTGGCACTGATAGGTGGCACTGGTGGACACTGATGGGCACTGATAGGCAGCAATGACAGATGGCACTGTTTGGCAGCACTGATCAGGAGGCACTGGCAGGCACCGGTAAAGATCACTGATGTGTCATGAGTGCCATTCCTAATGGGCAATGATTGCCATCTCTGGTGGGCTCTAGTGGGCTTACCTGGTGGTCATCCTTGCTGCCATGGATGGGCATCCCTGGTGGTCTTGGTGTGGCATCCTCGAGGGTCCTGGTGTGGCATCTTGGGGGGGGGCTGCACTAATAATCAATCAGTGCAGACCCCCCCCATTAGTAGAGAAGCCAATTGGCTCTCCTTTACTCGCGTCTGTCAGCACAAAAGAGGAAAAGCCAATACACGGCTTTCCCTGTTTGCACTGTGATCAGCTGTGATTGGACAGAGTCCTCTCTGTCAGAGGCTCTTTACCGAGATCGGAGATACGGTGTGTCAGACTGGCACACCACACCACCGATCGCCATGCTACATGCTCCCTTGGGCACACGCCAACTTGTTATCCTTCTGGACGTCATATGACATCCAGTCCGGATAACTGAACCACCGCCCGGCCGTCAATCTGCTATAGGTCGGGCGGGAAGTAGTTAAACATTGAGATGTATAGATCAGTTTGTCATCCAGTTAGAGTTGAAGTACAACAGTTCCACTCTAAGTCTTTTGTTAGTAATGCTATGTAGCACACCCCTGGTAAGAGCTGCTGAGGTAGGGTTCCCCAATGTTGCACAGCCAGTCACTTAGCATTTCCTTAATTCGCTCAGACACAGAAATCAGTCCTTGATGTGTTTTTGTTATTTTATTAGGGGATTATAACTTGTATGGGGTAGGGAATTATAGGATGCACAGCTTGAAAAATGTCCAAACACAGAACAGGGGGACAACTTCCTCCCTATTTACGCAGATCTTTTCCTTTTATCCTCCTGCACAAAAGTTGTTCCTTTGTACAGCACCTCCTGCTCACTCCTGGTGGAACTAGCCATATATTACCAGTTCAGCAAAGGCCCATTACAGGCAGGAGCTCTTAGTCCCTTGACTAAAGTAGCACAAATGAAGTGAACAGCATAGCATCTCTCCTTCTGCTTCCCTGTGGCCACTCGCCCGCAGAATGGTAGCCCTCCTGACTGCCACCAGCCACGCCTGGCTGCTCTTCCTCCCAGCCCTTCCTGACTGACTCTCTGCACCAGTCCAGTCCAACTGACACACACACATGGAGTTTTCCCAGAGTAAGGTTAAATGAAGGCTTGGCACACCGCGGCCTTCCAGAGAGCACTGTTACAGCTGACAGTCTCTCCCATTTTCTTGACCCTGCACTGTGCTGATATACTCACTGTCTCTGCTTGCACCTTCCTGCTGCCTCTCTGGCATGAATCCCTCCAACTGCCGCCTGGTAGGATCCTTCTAGGTCAGCTATTCAAAACCCCTCCCTGGCAAGGGTCCCTCAAGAGCCATCAACAGCCTCTCCTCAGGACTGCTTCTCCATCATCCATCCAACTCCCCTTGCTGGCATGGCCCATGTCTATTTAAGTTGTTATCCCAGTTCCCTGCTAGGCCCACTCCTGGGTATTGGCTGAGAGACCATACATATTCAAGACAGCTCCTCCTCACCTCCACCCACTAGTTCTAGAATGTTCTAGAATGTTCTCCAACTTTACAGATACCAGGGGGAGGCACCAGAGAGCTGCCAGGATGAGTCACCCAGCCCTGGCCTCTGGTAACCCTGATCCAATGGCTTAGGTCCAAAACAGAGCCAGCTATGTTTTTCCTACTCTCACTTCTAGTAGCACACACTAGAGGGTGCTGCACCTATGATTTAGCAACTCCTGCACTATGATTATTCTAAAAGGGTAAGTTCACCTTTGATCACTTTTTTTTTCTTCTAGATGCCAGCTCCCCTATGTACCAATATAGCAGTACTTTATTTGTAAAAATGTCAACACTTTCCATTAGATCTACAGACTCTTACTTTACTTGTCCTCATCCATGTTTTCAGATGTTTTGATTTGTAATGTCTTACACTCTTAACTGACTATAGGAGGAGGACTACAGGAAGGAGTTGACCAGATGACCTCATTAGCACACACCCAGCATAATCCATCCTCCTATCTACCCACCCACTCCCAGCTGCATGTTTTGTAAATGAAATGCAATCAAGGAGTGATCACCCTTCTCACTAAATACACAATATACAATCAGATTGTATAGTGTATGGCCATGTTTATACACCTAAAATTACTAGTTGCGCTTTCAGTGCCATTAATTGTTAATAGCACACCAAACACAGAAGCAAACACACATTTTGCCATGTGAAAAAATGAGGGGCAAATTCTGCAAAATGCACAGTAAAAAACACAAAACCACAAAACGCCAAAATGTTCCATTAACCCCATGTAGTGCAGCCAACTGAAATCTATGGGCTGCCCTATACGTGTCAAAGGAAAAACGAGCCACAAAATGTACGTTCCCACTATGCTAGATGTGAATGGGGCCTGAAAGTGAAATTGGTGCGGTAACATAAGAACAATGAGGCTCCAGTCACATCTGTGCGTTTCCTTGCATTTCAGAAATGCGCGGCACCAAAAATTGCAGTAAACAACGCACCAAGCTCCACTCTAAAAAAAAGGTTCTGAAGCTTCTTTGGGGCGATTGTTGTGTGTAGGGTGGCCCATTCAGATGGATGGGCTGCCCTATGTGTGATGAGTGAAAATGCTGAAACGCCTCCCCCTCTAAATAAAAAAACGCATGTGGGAATGTGAGTTCCCGCTATGCAGAGATGTGAACAGGGCCTGACAGCTGAGTGTTTCTGTCCGCTCCCTCCTATGTACTTGTATAAAGATGCCATATGCTATTCAATGTGATTGTGTATTTAGTGAGAAGGGTGATCACTGATTGATTTCATTTCATTAAAAAAATGTGCAGCTGGGAGTGGCAGTAGGTAGCAGGGTGGGTGATGCAGGGTGTGTGCTAATGAGGGCAGCTGGTCAACTCCGTCCTGTGTCATGACCTATAGTCTGTTCAGAAGGTAAGAAATTACAAATGGAAACATCTGGAGACATGGATGAGGACAAGTAAAGTAAGTGTCTGTAGATTTAATGGAAAGCGCTGATATTTTTGCAAAAAAAGTACATGAATGCTATATTGGTACATAGAGGAGCTGGAAAGAAAACAAAGTGATCAAAGGTGGACTTACCCTTTAACCACTTAAGGACCGGAAGGATTTCCCACCTTTCCTAAGAGCACTTTTTGCGATTCGGCACTGTTTTAACTGACAATTGTGCAGTCGTGTGACGTTGTACCCAAAATAAATTTGCATCCTTTTTTCCCCACAAATAGGGCTTTCTTTTGGTGGTATTTGATCACCTCTGCATTGCTCGCTCGCCCCCTAGCCTTCGTGCACACTAGTGACAACTATAAGTGGCGACTCCTGGGACAGAGCCACGCTGTCACCGCTTATAGCCGCTTTGCGGACGGCAAGCGGTTAAACACACCAAATGTAGATTCTTATTTTGGGTCTTACATGCCAAGAGCCTGAAGTAAACAAAATAAAAAAGATAACATGTCTTAAAGCCACCTGAATCACAAGTTTTAATATAACTGGTAGTACAGAGAGTGAGAGAGGAAAAAACACCAGAAATTTGGGAAATACACACCCAGTAACCCTGCAAGATGCACTGAATCCTTTCTGAGATGATTTAGAGTACTGAGATGGATGTGCATGTCCAGGTATTACCCAGATTTTCCCTCTTATCCTCTAGAGCAGCCATTCTCAACCAAGGTTCAGTTGAACCTTATGGTTCCTCCAGAGATTACTTGGGGTCCTTGAGCTGTAGATAACTGACCTCCTATGTGATGGTGCCTGCATTGTTCCAGGGCAAAAGTCTCTTGACATCATATCACAGCATATATCCAATGATCTATTTCTCTGTATGGGTGGCATTCTGGCCAACACTATAAGGGGGATATACTTCCCACTGCATGTTTCCCACTGATCCCTGATGAATTGGTTTAAAAGAGGTTCTCCTAGACCTGGAAATTATTTCAAGTGTGGGAAAAAATGTTGAGAAAGACTGCTGTAGAGCATGCCCAACATTATTTTTGTGTACCTTGCTCCTGTAGCAAGAAACAGTTTTTATTTTTCATTGTGACATAAACACCATGCTTGTGTCATTAGTCAATGAGAATGAGCCCAAAGTGTGGATCTCCTAAGTTGGTGACCCACAGGTAGAGTTGAGCGAACACCTGGATGTTCAGGTTCGGCCGAACTTCGCGGAAACGTTCGGGTTCGGTACCAAACTTTACCCAAACTTGACCCCAGACCCCGAACCCCATTGAAGTCTATGGGGACCCAAACTTTTTTCGGCACAAAAATGGCTGTAAAAAAGTCCTGGAAAGTGCTAGAGGGCTGCAAAAGGAAGAAAATGGGAGATGTTATTAGATCTGCAATCTGTCCCTCAAAGCAGTAGCTCTACCTAGTCCAGTATCAGATCATTCTGTAATCAGATCGTTCTGTAATGCAGGATGAGAGATCGTTCTGTAATCACATCGTTCTGTAATGCAGGATGAGATGTTATTAGATCTGCAATCTGTCCCTCAAAGCAGTAGTAGTAATCTCTACCTAGTTATTAGATCTGCAATCTGTCCCTCACAATGTGTCCCTCACAGCGCCGGCAGTATCCTCTCCCTACACTAACCTGAGAGCATGTGACATGCAGCACTGTGACTCCAGCCTCATATAGAGGCTGGGTCACATGATGCACTGGCCAATCACAGTCATGCCATTAGTAGGCATGGCTGTCATGGCTTCTAGGGAAAACCAGAGAAACGCTTGTTGATTGGCTGCCCTGCAGCTATTCAACATGCGTGATAAAATACCAGAACCCAGAACCCAAACCCGGACTTTTGTTCGGGTTCGGGACACGGACAGTCGAAAGTTCGGTACGGACACGAACTTTACAGTTGGGAAGAATTTAAACAGTTTTCATCTAATTTTCCTGCAAAGAAGTAACATTTTCATACCTATGAATCATTGTTATTTAATGTATTCAAGTTACTTTTATGCAGTTGTGCTTTAGTAAATAAACTGAATTTAATTCACAGCTACATTATTCTCATAAATACGATTGAAAATTAATTTGCAACATTCTTGTGAGGTTTATTTTTCAACTCACTTCTGAGACCAATTAATTTTAAATCATATCTCCATAGAAACATAAAATGGAAATATAATCACATTACCACTGGATGCAAGGTGGAAATCTACTGGTCTCTCCGTTCTTCTATTTACCTGCATTCCTTTAAAACCTTCAGTATTTGCTAATTCTCATAATGAACTCAAATGAACATGGTCAATATATACCTTGTGGGCCAATGTTTAATTTGGGCATTACTTATGCCTGTACCCCAGATATAGGCTTTAGTGCAGCCTTTTTCTTGAACTTTTTAACAGATTGGAACCCTGGAAAATTATTTACAGGTCTCAGGAAGCCCCTACTAATATTACAACTCACAAAACTTCAGATTGTGGATAAATGAATGTTTAAAATAATAAGAAACATAGTTAATCTATAGAACAAAATACTTTTTAGTTAAAGGTCAGTGGAAAATTGTCTGTTATATTGATGGACAGTGGGAAGAATGTCCCACCTACACATAGCAGAAACGTTCATTGGTATCTCTGATATTGGATAAAAATTGATATTGATGCAGATTAGACATGAACAAAAATATGTCTTCTCCAGAAGGTATATTTTAGTAGACTTTGTGTTTTGGGCAGATTAAGATAGCAAAGCCAACCTACAACAAAAAGGATTCGATAATCAAATAAGTTATTTAGCACATTGAATAGCAATGCCCTTGAAGATATTTACTGCCCAAACCTGGCCAAAATGACTGCATGCTTCCTGGGGAAGGGGGTGGGGGGGGGGGGGGGATCATATGGACACCCTGTGTAATTATCTGCTCAAAAACTCAACTCTTAGCCTGGGACATGAATGAACTTTTGTGACTTTTGGTTCAAGATATCTTCAATGATGGATCAAGACTGTGATTACCAACCCCGACTGAGGGTGTATCCCAAATCTGGACAAAAAGATCCTGCTGTCAGAGATTCAAGGAGAATGAATGTGTGTTAAGCTAAAGAAGACCCAATTCTTCCCTTGTCCATCTCCCTCAATATCCATATTACCTTATCCCATTTCCTTATTTGTAACTACGATGTATGCATATCCGGATTTGGAAATAAACCCAACCCTTGGTTTAATAGCTAGTCATCCTTCATTAGTATCAAGGCATCCCAAACAAAGCACGTTTACAGTATCAATAAAAACCTAAGAGACAGAAATTGCTTATTGGTCAAGTGACCCCTAGCAAGCTCTGCAGGAACTCTGGTTAAGAGAGTTTTTGTTAGTGGGTCATTTGATCACTCTTTATACACATTATTACCGCCATTCTTTGAATGGGGAAAGGAGGACAAAGCCAACTTTAAGGGCTGTGACCCTTTTAGGGACAATTTTTCCTTTCCAGGTTTTCTTACTGGGCTCATTGCTGGAATTGTTCTGGCTTCTAAATCTTTGATAAATGCAGTCATCCAAAAATAATGTCTGGCAATGGCACCCTTATTGGAGAGGGAAATTACAGTTCATGTGTTTTAGTTCTTACGTCAGGCCCATGCAATAAAATGAACCAAAAAAGGTGAGCATGAACCCAGATAGCAAGGATAACTTGCCCCTAATTTGTGGCAGTGTTGAATTGTAAGTCTGTTAGCTTGCTGCACATTTCACTGGCAAGTTGTATACTTGCAGAGCACTTGAAGCACAATTTCTAGTTGACACTTTTACAGTTTGTAGCAAATTTGTGTTGCAAGTCTCTAGCAAGAGCAAAATTGCAGTTGTGAGTCAACAGCAAGAGCTCTGCAAGTCTACAGTATTAAAATTCAGTCACAGTGACCCCTGTGGTGGGATGACTATTGCACAACATATCTGAACCAGAATTTGCAGCAGACTTGCAGAATGTTTGCAAAGAAAGTTGATCTGGAGTCATGCAATGTGGACCTACTGCAATTGTGCAACAAACTTGTGAAGCCTGGCAAGTCGAGGAATAGCTTAGCAAGTCATTTTTAAACTTGCAGAACAATTGCTTGCTATCTGGGAAAATGTAATTGTCTGGATAATTAAGGTAATAGCAGGCCTCCTAAAGTGTATCTAGAGGCATTCGTTTTTTTTTTTTATTTGGCTTGTGTAGGTGAGAGTTAGAATTGTTGTTAGGTTTATCACTGTCAGTGGCTTTGCTGGGCAGAAAAACCCTCCCTATTTTCCCTTGAGACCAAAGTAAAAAAACAGGAAGTGATGGGAAATTAAGATTTTTTTTTTAGTGGTCACTGGAACAGGAAGTGAGGAAAAGTCTTCCAGGTGGGAAAACTGTACCAATGACAGGAAGTAAATGAAGATCTCATCAGCAGGCATGCAGACAATAACAAAATGTCACAGGGGTTTCCTATATCCAAAAATGCTTGAAATGGCTGACAGTTTCATTGTAATCGCCCTCTGGCTTCTCATTGATTTTGTTTTTCAGACTGCTAGTTCTTTTCTTTTCTAACTGCCATAGAATCTCACTCATAATACTGAAAGCATTACCATGTAAAACAAATTATAGATCAAACAAAATGAGAGAATGACCCTTTGTAATATTACAGCAGGTGGGTGGTTATTGGAAGTAAAGTGCAGATTTATTGTAGACAGAGCTTATGAACATAATAGGAAGCTGATGAATGATTCAGTCCATGGACATTTACCCAAAATAATAGTCTGTGTCGCCACACTAGTTCTTTATAACATTCTGTTTCTTTCCACAACAAGCTTTTAGTCAGCAAGCACTGTCTATAAAGCCGTGGTGCGGTTACACCTATGTTGTACAGTAGGTATTCCTACCCCTCTACCCCTTGCAAGTTTTATACTCACTTGTGCCGGATCCAGCAACCTATCGCTGACAAGACCATGCATGCGCTATGTTCTCTCTCTTCAAACCTATTGAAAATTTGTACTTCACTGAACTGTGAGCATATACACAGGCCCAGCTCAGAAGATTGTGACAAACAGCTGGCAAACCCTTCGGTGATATCTTGCTGGATTGGGGACAGGTGATTATAAGACTGTTGAGGAGGGGGGCTGTTAAAAACTACAATAAAAATGTTATGAAAGAGGTTCTTGTGCTCGTGCACCCAAAAACAAGGTTTAATTAAATAAACTTGATGTAACTGCTGCAATTTATATATTACTGAAACTGGGCAAATGAACAAATCTACAAAAATATAGTGTGCTATCCCTTTAAATCGATCTAATTTTGTGATCAACATATAAATATATACAAAACACTGTGTGGATAATGTGCTAATGATATACAAACATTATGGACCTATACTGTCTCCTAAAAACACGCCGGCCATGGTATCTCAGACTCCGCCGGCATGCGGTGACATCACACATACTCTCCTTCCGACGCATTTCTCCAAAACTGACGTCATACCCTGCAATTCCACATGAAGCCAGTTTTGGGGAAACGCGAGTGTGTGTGACGTCACCGTGTGCTGGCGGAGTGGGAGATATCGTGGCCGGCATGTCTTTAATGTGAAGCCTGCTATTCACTGCCTTTATGTAAGAGGATTTAATCGTTTTCAATAAACCGTTTTATGCTGTATTATGCTATGAGCTTCTCCCTGTTTGCTTCCCATATGTCATTGTCTGATGAGAGGTCTAAGGAGGATTTAAAAGCTGATCCTATGCAATTTGATTATGTATGGAGTAGGTTCTAGGATGCAAATCTGATATGGGTGTCACATATTGCTGGATGGATAACATACTTTTCTGATTCCTGTAATTCGGGATCCACACTGTTTGGTAAGCGGACATCTTTTTTAAAGGAGCACCTTGGAGCACTTCAGCACTTTAAGATCCTGCCGCACATTGAGCACTTTTTTGACATACAGTGACTTCCTCCCAGTCTGTGTCCAGAAGTGCACCAATCTATGCCTATCAGTGCCCCAATCTGTCCCCAGAAGTGCCCCAATCCATGCTTATTAGTGCCTAGCAGTATCCCAATCCATGCCTAGCGTGCCATATCTGTGCCCAGAGGTGCCATATCAGTGCCCAGCAGTGCCATATCCATGCCCAGTGGTGCCATATCAGTGCCCAGCAGTGCCCCAATCTGTGCCATATCAGCGCCCCAATCTGGGCCATATCAGTGCCCAGTGGTGCCATATAAGTGCCCAGGGGTGCCATATCAGTGCCCAGCAGTGCCATATTAGTGCCTAGCAGTGTCATAGCAGTGCCTAGCAGTGTCCTATCCATGCCCAACAGTGCCATATCAGTGCCCAGCAGTGCCTCAATCCATGCCATATTAGTACCCCAATCCGTGCCATATCAGTGCCCAGCGGTGCCATATCAGCGCCCATCAGTGCCCCAATCCGTGCCATATCAGTGCCCAGCAGTGCCATATCAGTGGCATATCAGTGCCTAGCAGTGCCCCATTCATGCCATATCAGTGTCACATCTGTGCCCCATCAGTGCAACGCCATTGTGTAATTTATGTCAGATTGCCTGATGGTGCTCCCTGCATGTTGGGCCTCTCTATGTGGCCAAGCTTTGTAAAAGTGTCACACATGTGGTATCACCATACACAGAAGGAGTAGTAGAATGTGTTTTGAGGTGTAATCTGTGGTATGCATATGCCATGTGAGAGAAATAACCTGTTAATAAGACAATTTTGTGAAAAAAGAATCTTCATTTTGCAAAGAATTGTGGGAAACAATTACAACGTGAAGAAACTTGCCATGCCCTTACTAAGTATCTTGGAATGTCTACTTTCCAAAAAGGGGTCTTTTCGGGATATATTTGTACTTTCCTGGCTTGTTAGGGTCTCAAGAAATTAGCCGTCAGTACATCAGGTGTGATAAATTTTCAATGATTGGCACCATAGCTTGTAGACTCTATAACCTTTACATGGACCAAATAATATACACTAATTTGGGTTATTTTTACCAAAGATATGTAGCAGTATAAATTTTGGCCAAAATTTATAAAGAAAAATTACTAATTTGCAAAATTTCAGAACCAAAGGAAAACACATTTTTCTACACTCAATTGTGCAATGGATTCCTATTTACTATCACTGTTTTCTATCTGGTCAAAAACCGCTTTTGACGTAAAGGAGCGCTTTTTGAATGCCATGAACATTCTCAAGTTTCCAGGCAGAAAGAATGACATATATAATATAAAACTGCATGCAGGAAAGCAATAGGGACAAAAGGGATGTGAAATGATTTGATATAGTAGTGTAATCTTACAGATTACAGTGTACTGTATGTGTTATGTGTTTCACTTTTTGAATTTGCCGCCGGGCTCCGCCTCCATGCGACGCAACACTTGCAGGGAAGGGAGCCCGACACACAGTACATCAGGTGGAGGACACAGCCTGCAGACACAGGGGGGGACATCGCAAGATTCTGAAGACAAGGTAAGGACCTTTGCCTGGATCCTGCGATGCAATCCTGAGTGTGGCTCGGGGTTTACTGCTTTTGGTAGTGAAAACTCACCCCGAGCCACACTTGAAAATACCGCTGAGGAGGTTAAGGGGGTTTAAGTGTCCAGTGGGCAAGTGGTTAATATTGCAATTAGGGTCCATGTTATTACTCTTTTTCACCTTGTATATTTTGCACAATATGTTTATTGCACTTACCAATTTGTAAGGGAGACACTAAGGGGGTTGATTTTTTTTAAAGCTGGAGAGTGCAAAATCTGGTGCAACAATCAGCTTCCAGTGTTTTTGTCAAAGCTTAATTGAACAAGTTGACATTAGAAGCTATTTGGCTACCATGCACAGTTGCAGCAGATTTTGTGCTTTCCAGTTTTAGTAAATCAACCCCAGTAGGTCCACAATGTTTTTATATCATTAATACATTATTTGCACAGTGTTGTTGTTTACATTTATACGTTGCTCACTAAATGAGATCTACAAAAAAAAATAAGACTCAAAAGATGCAATTTTAGTGCACTTATCCTCCTCTACCCTGTTTCTCATCCCTCCAGCCATAGGATATCCTATTGTTCAACAACACTGAGAACTTCATTGTGGGCCTGGCTGAAATCTTCAATGGGAGGCGCTCTGCTAAACTTGTCACACTGCTGATAGACGTTTCATTGATATGGTGGCAAGAACAGCTCAGAGAAGGTTCAGCCAGAGGCTGATGCACATCGGGCTGACAGTAAAAATCTCTGGATAATCACTGTGCTAAGATGGAGATGTTAATCCCTTTAACACTATTTCTCCCAACTCCCTGGGATTCTGGACATGCCCAGGGAATATAAATTCTGCAGCCTTTCTTTGTTAGAAGCTCAGATAGGCCATACCTGATGTGGCAGAGATATATCGGCAAGTTATTTGTAGGCCATTTGAGAGACCCTCCACTATCAGAACTGACATGTGGGCAGCCGGTCAGAAGCCTAATAGCACTCAACGTTTTTAGAGGGCTCAGCTACTTTTCCAATTGTTTACCGAGTGCTGTAATTCCAGTTGGGTGGCCCTTTGTCATTGGACCTTGGATGTCCCTGGAAATTCACCTGGAATGCTGGAGCTAAGTTCCACTGAGAGGGATTCTCATAAGAATATGGGATGGGTGTGGCCTGACGTCAGAGCAGCATGGACGCCTGATCTCGGAGTTTCTTTCCACGGAGGGAATTAAGCCATCCAGCTGAGCCATCCACTCCATCGATCATGTGGAAAACTTCCAGGGAACCCTCCCCAACCCCGGCGAGCGGGCACACGGTTGGGCCGCAACATTCCGGAGCTCTTCCGCTCCCAGCCACTCGAGTCCCCGGCCTATCAGGCTGCGGCACGATACTCCAGCCTGAGCCCCTCAGGGAGATACCACAGCCATACTCAACAACAGAGTCAAGCACCCCCACAGCCACTAAACATGAGCAAGCTGTGTTCAGTGGCAGAAGATATTAAAGCCTCACTGACTTCAGCAATGATCTCTGCAATCACTGATATGAGGAGGGACATCCAGGCGATGAGTGTAAGGCTAGATGACATAAAAGAAACATCTGCTGTGCATAACTCTGCAATTCAGCAACTTCAAGAGTCTGCACATCCCCAAGACTCCCAGATAAGAGATATGCAAAGATATCTGGAAGATTTGGAGAATGGTAAGAGGCATACCTGAAACGATCGATCACAATCAAATTGCACAAACCAGGGGCGTGGCCAAGACCGGCATGTGAGGAAGACGTACTTCTCCCAGCTCCGTGCCTGATCCTGTATTTGATCCTCCCCTGACACCCTGATTTCCTCGGATCCCCCCAGGACAGCTGGCTACAAGGCTGCTGCACCCTCCGGAGCACCTGGATCCTCCACCGGCGCTCTGCACGAGGGGTAAGACCCGTAAGGGACAGGCCGAGATGGCAGGCCCAGAGTCCCAAGATGGCGCTGGCACAGCCGGGGACCTTGCACAACGCACACCTCATGCGGCTGATCGGATGAAGGAGGGGAGCTCTAAAACAACTAAGAAAGGGCAGGGTAAAGACCCTCCGAGAGATATGCTGTACTACGCCCAGAAGCTGCCTGGAACCACAACTGCTGAAAAGGGGGAGACGACACAGAACGAAGGGATAGCAGCACAGAACAAAGGGATAGCTGCACAGAACGAAGGGATAGCGATCCGCTCGGGACAGTCGGAATGGGGGATGGAGGTCGATGGCGAGATAAGAGACGCCGCCCCACAAGCATCCTCATCTGATGGTCCTACTGCGACAGATACGCATCAGCCCACCCTGGCAGAAATCCTGAAAGCAGTACATGTGTTTACAGCTTCGGTCAATGTTCTTAAAGAGCAATTTGGAGGTCTGCGTGAGGAAGTGGCGCTGATCAGACAAGACCTCCAGAAAGTCCGGGAAAGGGCGACGGCGGTGGAGAGCAGAGTCAGCGAAATTGAAGATAAGCTGCCGCCTATAGTGAGGGAAGCACGAGCAGGCTACCAACTTGCCCAAGAGACCAATAAAAGGGCAGAAGACATGGAAAACTGCCTGCGCAGGAATAATATACGCATTGTTGGTCTACCGGAGAAAACTGAAGGCAAAGATCCCACC
>BLSH010543622.1:489937-505974 GCA_018402905.1 Glandirana rugosa
CACCGCACAGTGGACAGTGGGTAGGCAATGGCACCACACAGTTGACCGTGTAGTCACCGGACAGTGGGTTGTGACTGCATCGGACAGCGGACGGTCACTGATGGGTGACAGGTGACTGGCGGTGGTCACTGATGGGTGACTGGCAATGGTTACTGATGGGTGACTGGTCATGGTCACTGATGGGTGATGGGTGACTGGCGGTGATCACTGATGGGTGAGGGGTGACAGGCCACGGGTGACTGGCGGTGGTTACTGATGGGTGACGGCCATGGTCAGTGATGAGTGACAGGCGACAGGCTACGTCAGTGTTGGGTGACAGGCCACTGATGTGCCAGTTGACACACCACGGTAACGGATGGGTGACAGGTGACACGCCACGGTCACTGATGGGTGTTGGGTGACAAGCCACGGTCGCTGATGGGTGACGGGTCACATTCCACAGTCACTGATGGGTGACACGCCACGGTCAGTGATGGGTGACAGGTGACACGCCACAGTCAGTGATGGGTGACGGGTGACACGCCACGGTCAGTGATGGGTGACGGGTGACAGGCCACGGTCAGTGATGGGTGATAGGTGACACGCCACGGTCAGTGATGGGTGATGGGTGACACACCACGGTCAGTGATGGGTGATGGGTGACACGCCACGGTCAGTGATGGGTGACGGGTGACACGCCACGGTCAGTGATGAGTGACGGGTGACATGCCACGGTCAATGACAGGTGACGGCTGACAGGCCACGGTCACTGATGGGTGACGGGTGACACGCCACGGTCAGTGATGGGTGACAGGTGACATGCCACGGTCAATGACAGGTGACGAGTGACAGTCCACAGTCACTGACAGGTGACGGGTGACAGGCCACGGTCACTGATGGATGACGGGTGACAGGTACACTTTATGATGACAGGTGCACTTTATGGGGGCATATGGGGTGACTGTTGGGGTGACTGTTGGGGTGTCAGGTGCATTGGGGGGCAGGGGGGGATGTGTCAGTGTGATTTTACTTTACAGATCAATAACTCACTGATCCCAGCTCTTCTCTCCTCACACTGGACACTGTGTGAGGAGAGAAGAGCTGGTAACAGTGAGTTACCGCTATGTTTACATTGGATGTGATCGGCTGTGAAGTATATCACAGCCGATCACAAGGTATCAGCCGCCAGCTGGCTCCCTAGGAACACGCCGCCACCGACACGCTCCCGATCGAGCGCATGCGCAGTGCGAATCAGGGATCACATGGTAAACAGCCATGCCCAATGGCTGTTCACCCCCGTCGGTGACGCGGCATGTCCTGGGGACACGCCGACACCGACAGAGCCAGGATGCGCGCGCCCGATCGCGAGCAATCCCGGCTTAAAGGGAGGACGTCATATGACGTCCACCCAGAACGAGAGCCGCTCCACCGTCAGTTAAAATCATCTTCAAATTGTGTGGAAAATCCTTATATCATCCGCAGGGAAGCCATATTAGTGTTTTAAAATCATCTTCAAATTGTGTGGAAAATCCTTATATCATCCGCAGAGAATCCATATTAGTGTTTTAAAATCATCTTCAAATTGTGTGGAAAATCCTTATATCATCCGCAGAGAAGCCATATTAGTGTTTTAAAATCATCATCAAATTGTGTGGAAAATCCTTATATCAGCCGCAGAGAAGCCATATTAGTGTTTTAAAATCATCAAATTGTGTGGAAAATCCTTATATCAGCCACAGAGAAGCCATATTAGTGTTTTAAAATCATCATCAAATTGTGTGGAAAATCCTTATATCAGCTGCAGAGAAGCCATATTAGTGTTTTAAGACCATCATCAAATTGTGTGGAAAATCCTTATATCAGCCGCAGTGAAGCCATATTAGTGTTTAAAATTATCATCAAATTGTATGGAAAATCCTTATATCAGCCACAGAGAAGCCATATTAGTGTTTTAAAATCATCTTCAAATTGTATGGAAAATCCTTATATCAGCCGCAGAGAAGTAGTGTTTTAAAATCATCTTCAAATTGTGTGTTTTAGAACACTAATATGGCTTCTCTCCAGCTGAGATAGGCTTTTTCCATACAATTTAATGATGATTTTAAAACACTAATATGGCTTCTCTGCAGCTGATATAAGGATTTTCCATACAATTTGATGATTGTGTTGGCTACCTCCTCCTCCTCCCCCGCCACTTTCACCGCCTCCTCAACCACGAACTCCACATCCACCTCCATTTTTGATTTTTTTATGTGATTTTAGCTTAAAAATGATTTTATGTTATTTCCCTATCCCCATTTCTTTGTGGGGCACTTGTCCGACCCTTACCTCCATTTTCCTTCCTTTTGCAGACCTCTAGGATTTTCCAGAACTTTGTTACAGCCATTTTCGTGCCTAAAAGTTCGGGTCCCCATTGATTTCAATGGGGTTCGGGGCCCATGTCAAAGTTCGGGTCCAGTCGGGACCCGAACCCGGACTTTGTCCTGAAGTTTGGCCGAACTAGCAGAACCTGAACTTCCAGAGGTTCGATCAACTCTACTGTTAAGCAGTTAAATTACATTCAAGTTTATAAAGAGTTACTCTGTTTTTACATCAGAAAGTGTAAAGTAGGCACGTATGCAGGTAGGGGTTAAAGGGCAAGGGAAAAGTGGCCCAAGGCTTCTTTAATTGTCCATTAAGACCAGGCTCAGTGGACACCTACATATTGCCAAACATAAGACTGGATCTCTCTTCATTTATATATCTCCTGCATGGACCCCTTCCAGCTATACCGTGGCTGCACGTTTCAGATTGTCCATCTAATTCTGAGATAAAAAAGGGGAGAGGTGGCTGTGCGCTGCTTAAAACCAACACTGGGGGGTCAATTACCAGTTAATGCTAATAGTTCAATGTACGGACCTCAGCTGCTGCTTCCACTAAATGTGTTTCACACAAATCACACATCTAATTCTGCCCCTCTTTACTTGTTTTCTGAGTCTTCCTGACCTCCATCTGCATCCCCTAGAAATGTAGTCCCTCTATCTTGCAGGCCTTATTTCTCCATTATTGGCACAGAATGACCAAAACTGAGTTTGTGTCTCTTCTCATTTATTCTAGACATATCTAGATCTATCAACCCTCATTTCTCCCATAGCAGTTTTCTGTGAAATGGTCTCTGGTGGTCTGTCTCTGACAATACAGTGAGTTCATTACAGGAACACATCATTAAATGAATAAGCTGTTGTTTTGTATAAAATGCATTATCCATTTGTAACCTCTTTTAGTAGTTCCCTCCATGCTTAGTTTTAACACGTGTTCCGAAGTGTAGATGATCTGAATATTGCTGACTGCAGATCAAGAATCCTTAAACACAGCTGGGGCGCATTAAAAGTGCCAATTACCAATGATATACAAAGTGCATGTTTATATTAAAAAACGCAGCAGTGGGCCAGTTAAGCATAATGTTTTACAAATGCTTGTATAGGGTTTTGGGAAATCATATATCTCATAATGTATAAATAAGAAGCAAACTTTTAGCGTCAAATTCATAATTTTCACAATAAATTCTTTCACTGTGTTTACAGTGAAAACTGGATTCCCTTAATTTCTTGGCACTTCCTCTATGACGTGTTCATATGTGTATTTTAACACACTATGAATTTCTTATTGAAATTTTCAGGGATTCAAGAGGAATTAAAATTCCAAAAATTATATACTTTTATAATAATGCTAAAGGCTATGTCTTTATGATGGCCTTAAGTGCCTATGTTAGAGGCTTTACCCATAATACCTGTGTGTAATTGCCACATCCTGTATATCATTTACTGAAAAGAGATAACCTTAAAAAAAAGGGATTTTTAAGGCAATTTGAGTAATCACAAAGACTCAAGTGGGTTTCCTAAAATACCATATTTTATTTATACAAAAAGGTTTTTTTATATATATAAAATATAAAAGAAGAATAAAGTACACAATTCCATAAAGAGAACCTTTCACATTTTGTATCAAGCATAACAATACTTAAATGGACCATAGGATTGGATTGTATATGTTCAAGTTGGAAAATGGTATTCCGCTTGGATGGTGAAACCATCAGTGACTGTAGGTGACATCAGTACATGGGGACATCCAACGCATTTCTGGCCTGGCTGGACTGCTGTCCCCTTTGGACTGGGATTCCCTAAGTGACGGGACCCTTTTTTTCCCCCTAGGTGGATTGTATGCCCACGCCATGCCTGGCACAGAAGGGCCCCCACTGATTTAGTGAGGGGCCTTGATTTTTCCTGTCCTGGTGAGGCTTAGGGGACATTTCTGGCCTGCATGTGCAGGATGGGAACTTTCTGTGTCGGCGGTTTTAGTCTCTGGGTAGTCTTCTGGATGTTTACATCCAGAGGGTGGGCTCCAATACCAGTGCCTTTCCAGTCGTACTGGATATGACGCAATTGCGCATGACACGGCGATTCATGCATGCACAATAGAGAGAAGCCGGGAACCGTGATCGGCGCAATTTCCAGCCGGACGTTCAGCAGTGCGGCCACACAACATAGACAGCTCGCCCACTTGGTGGCGGACGGGCTCCTCTGCATTTGCTACGGGGAATACTAAGTGGATCCAGGTAACCATGCGCTCCTTAGATCCTGCTTATAGAAGTTACTTTTTTCTTATGTATATATATTTTGGAAAAAAAGTTTTCCTTTGGAACAATTAATATTTGGTAGTTGGTCTGTGAATATGGATATTCCCATTGGGGAGTTATTCCTATGGGTAAATCAATCAAACAAACAGCAATATACATATATAATTATCTTAATGGGCCAAAATTTGGAGCGGCCTTTTATATTATGCTTGATGGACATTTTGATCCAGTATATCCATACTACAATTAGTGGGGATTTTTGGAAAGCACTTCCACTTTTTCTCCTTTTCGCTTTCTTTTTTAGTTTGTTATCACGTTTGGGACCCCAATCATTGGGGACTTGCCCCTGTGGCTCCTGTATGGCGTGCCCCACCATGTTGGAGGTTTCCTTTGCCTCGAGGGCTCAGCAGTGTGAGTTTGAGCCTTTGCTTGGGATGGCGCTGTGACGTGATGTACCTCTGGATTGAATGATTACTAAAAATGAATTTTATGTTCACAGAATATGGTATAATATCCCTGAAGATGTATGTTAACCTTTTCGAAATGCGTTGGATGTCCCCATGTACTGATATCACCTATAGTCACTGAAGGTCTCACCATCCAAGGGGAATACCATTTTCCAACTTGAACATATACAATCCGATCCTATGGTCCATTTAAATATTGTTATGCTTGATACAAAATGTGAAAGATTCTCTTTATGGAATTGTGCAATTTATTCTTCTTTTATATTTTATATATATATATATATATATATATATATATATAAACCTTTTTGTACGAATAAAATATGGTATTTTAAGAAAACCACTTTAGTCTTTCAGATTACTCAAGTGCCTATGTTAGTCTTCAAATTGATATCTGTGCCCCTATGGAGTTCTTTGAATCTTAGGCTCGGAATGGACATAGTGATTTGACTTCTCTCCAAGCTGATATTACCCTCCGACCCTGTCTCACACTGCATTCCACCCTTGACATTCAGCCATCAAAAGCCACAGATTCTCCTGCCTACTGGGTTCCAATATTTGTCCATAAATGACAGGGTGACGGTTCGCAATAGTCAATCTCCCAGAGCCTGAATAATAGCTAGTTGTGAATCACATAGACATGTATTTAACAGTATCTACCCACTCAAAGTGACAACACACCTTAAAGTGGAACTTCACTCTCTCGGTCAACATTGATTATTTGTAATCCTTATGCTGACAGCATTAGTAAAAGATAGAAAATTATATCATATTTATTTGTTTTAAAGTTTTTTTTTTACATTTCTTCAGTTAGTTCCTGTTTTCAATGCCTAATCAAATGATGGCATGTATTACAGCAGTCTTCAGGGGGGGAGGAGAGATGGAGGGTTTTTCTCAGTTAAGCACACCCTCCTGCCTGCATGCCTGAGCTAAGGGCAGATCGATTCCAGGAAGTAAATGCTACATAAATCATCTGCCCTTACTCAAGATGTCTGCAACCAGAAATGCTAGGGAGGTGTTTTTCAAAGTGATTTCTCATTAAAATAGAGCATGAAGACATGGATGGATTGCTGAGTTTGCTTTGAATAACAAAAATGAATTAAATAGTGGTTTTGGTTTGTGGTGCCCAGATAAAGTATAGTTCTGCTCTAATCCATTGCAAACACATAACAAACGTCATTAAAATCACTAATGGAAATCAACATCATCAAGTGAAGAAATACACAAAAAAAAAACAAACAAAAAAAAGCAAATAGACAACCATTTAATGGTAATAATTATAATATAATCACTTTAGAAATATATTTCTATCCCATCTGAAGTTAAGACACAGTGGAGCCCTATTATGTAATCCAAAGGACTTCTCTCTTCGGCTTCTCTCTTGAAGATCCCCTCCTCTAGGACATCAGCACCTTTTCAATAGCATAGAATGAATGGAAGTCAGGTCTCCATGATTTATGTCTGTAAAATGTCAAGGCACTTTTGTATGGTACCTGCTCAAAGACAAAATGTAATGTTTTAATTTATTTATGTGCACCTTTTAACAAAAAAAAAATGTAGCAGAGTGCTTAGTTAGTTACTGATCATGCTTGGATACTGGGCACAAGCCTCTTGAACCCTATTTCCTACAACACCCTGGGATCCGGAACACCAACAGCTAGGTATATGACGCAATCTCTGGTAAATTAGCATGTAAAACTCCCATAGTCTTATATAAAACCAATTGTGATTAAAAGTTCATAAAACTACAAAAGTCCATAAATCCACAAGAAGGAAAGGACAGCACTAGGTGGGCAGCTCTTCCCAGAGACAGGAAAGGTGTCATGCTTGTGGCTGTCAGAGTCCTGCTATGCCTCATGGGACTTGTAGTTCTGCAACATCTGGAGGTCTGCTAATTTCATATCCCTGCCCTACACTGTCAGACCCAGTGTGCCATCAGCTGAACCGAAGCCTAAGCAGTATGCCAATTTTCAAAAAGACTCAGCTACTGTGCCAACCCCAATTGATACCAGAGTACTTGAAGTCCACCATGGTGGCACTTGGGCTTGTAATCCCTCCAGCTATTGTGAACTTCACTGTGAGGGACACGTTCTATGAGGATAATCACAAGTAGCTGTTTGTGTTCTGTAGCATTTTACTGAAATAATGATTCTCAGCTTGACTCTCTGTTGTTATAGAGTTTTGTAGAGACTATGCTACGCAGCCACATGTTACCCTGATTGAGTCACAGAGACATTGCTGTGTAGAGTCCATGTTTGTACAGCTTTTATTTAATTTGCTTTGTATCATTATTTCTAACTTTACACCTGTTTAGTAAACTGCAAATTATGGTTACTTTTTGACTGATCATTTGGCCAATTACTCATTCTGTTAAAGAACCAGATTGGTATATGGAGGATGAAGTAATTATACCACTGTACATCTATGCAATTTGTTTTCAGTTTCACAAAGAAGGTGTATAAGCAAACACAAATCACTGTTATGTCTATTATTGAAACGTTAACAGTTGCATTCTCTATGTGGGTGATCTTGATCTGAGGTCAATTAAAACAGAGAATATCAGCAGAAGGAACCTAAAAATGAAAAACAGAAGGGAAGAACATACTTTCATGAGAAAGCTAGACAGTGATGACAGATGGTATGATCTGCGTCACAGACAGGAATGTGTCAGAGAAAAGGACAGAAGGGCAATGATCAAATGAAAAATGAGAATCATGAAAAGTACAGGTTTTTTTTCTTTGCAAATTGAACTAAAGCTACTGTAGCACACCATGTAGCTGCTATGAGGCCCAACAGCTCAGGGGACCCAACAATGTCTGGTTGCATATTGATTTATCCAAACATTTAGAGCATGCACAAATATGTTTAAGATACATTTGAGGTTTATACATTACTGGGGAGGCATGAAAGCAAAAGTGACTCTGTCTGAACCACCCTTTGCAAATACTAGGTTGAGTCATGCAAATGTTACAAATTTTGCTGCTCACGGTTTAAAGTGAACCTGTCCTTTGCTTATGTAGGGCAAAGCAACAGCTTCCCTTCAACAGCAGTTTAACTTAACTGCCCGACAGTTTGCATAGATCTGGAAGCAGGAACAGGAAAGAGAGAGAGCAGAAGTGTGAGTAATTGTTGTCTGTTGAAATGAATGTTTACTTCCCACTGGACACTATTGTTCTTCCCTCTCCCCCATCCCATTGGGTACTATTTTACTCCCCACCCCCTGCTGGCCACAATATCACCTCCAACATCCATTGGGGCACTCTTGGCATACTCACTAAGCCCCAGTGCCCTCCCTGTTGGACAGACACTATTATTCACAATTGTTCCCTGCACCTCTTGTTAGGCACCAACAATCCTCCATCCCATCCCAAGCATCAACATCACTCCCCTCTGAACACCAATGCTCCACCATGCCTGCTGACACAAATTAAGTTTATTTTCTTTTTTCCCCCCACTGACTGCCAATGTCAGGGCATTATTACTGCCGTGGACACTAAAACGTTTGCCCTCCACCCCTGCTGGACACTATTGGTCCCTCACTTTCAACTAGTCTTTATTGTTCCCCTCACCAAGCCCGGTAACTCTTCCCAACCCATGCTTCTCCAGCATACACATTGCCCTCTCACCCCCACTGAGCACTAATGCTCCACCACACCCCACTGTCACAAATGTAGCTTATTTTCTTTTTTTTCCCCACTGGCCACCAGCATCAATGCATTATTACTAGAGTTGATCGAACCCCCGGATGTTCGGGTTCAGTGGGTTCAGCCGAACTTCGGGAAAAAGTCCGGGTACGGTACCGAACTCGACCCTAACTTTATCCCGGACCCCGAACCCCATTGAAGTCAATGGGGACCCAAACTTTACGGCACAAAAATGGCTGTAACAAAGTCCTGGCAAGTGCTAGAGGGCTGCAAAAGGAAGTAAAATGGGGGTAAGAGTAGGGCAAGTGCCATACAAAAAAATGGGGATAGGGAAAATAAATTAAAATCAAGTAAAAAAAAAATGGGAAGGGGGTGGATGTAGAGTAGGAGCCTAGAGTTTGACTAGGCCTTGACCGTGGTAGTGTAGGTGGAAGTGGCGGGGGTGGAGGAGGAGGTAGCCAACACTGTTTTTTTTTGTTTATAATTGGGGTAGTCCCCAAAATATTGAGGCATATTCAAAAAAACAAGTATACCAATGGCTGTGTGAGGCCGGTCTAAATGTCTATTCTGCACAAGGTACAGACAAGTCTTGTGGGATCCATGCCTGGCTCATTTTAATAAACGTTAGCTTGTCCACGTTGGCTGTGGACAGGCGGCTGCGCTTGTCTGTGATAACGCCCCCTGCCGTGCTAAACACACGTTCAGACAATACACTGGCTGCAGGGCAGGCCAGCACCTTCAATGCATAAAGGGCAAGCTCAGGCCATGTGCCCAGTTTGGAGACCCAGAAGTTGAGTGGGGCAGACCCGTCAGTCAGTACGTGTAGGAGTGTGCACACATACTGTTCCGCCATGTTGCCGAAATGCTGCCTCCTGCTAAGACGTTGCCTATCAGCTAGTGGTGCTGTTTGTTGTGGCGTGCTGCTGACAAAGCTTTTCCACATTTTGGCCATGCTAACCCTGCCTCCTGAGGTGCTGGCGGTGCCACAGCTGCGTTGGCAACCTCTTCCTCCTCCTCCTCCTCCTTTGCCTTCGCCTTGTGCTTCCACTGAGCCCCCAGTGTCATTTGGGAATGCCCTCAGCAGCGCATCTACCAGTGTGTGCTTGTAGTCACGCATCTTGCGATCACGCTCCAGTGAGGGAATTAAGGACGGCACGTTGTCCTTGTAACAGGGATCCAGCAGGGTGGCCACCCAGCAATCAGCACACGTTACAATGTGGGCAACTCGGCTGTTGTTGCGCAGGCATTGCAGCATGTAGTCGACCATGTGTGCCAGGCTGCCCAGAGGCAAAGACAAACTGTCCTCTGTGGGAGGTATATCATCTGTGTCCTCCGTATCCCCCCAGCCACGCTCCAGTGATGCCCATGAGCTGCGTTGGGTGCCACCTTGCTGCGGTTCCTCCTCCTCCTCATGATCTTCCTCGTCCTCCTCATCCTCCAGAACTGTGCCCTGGCTTGAATATTTTTGACCTGGCCTATGCTGGTGCAGGAACCCACCCTCCGAGCCACTTGCGAATGACTGGCCTGATAACCGTGGAAATTACTCCTCTTCCTCCTCCTCATCCTCCTGTGCCACATCCTCTTCCAACATCGCCCAAAGTGTTTTTTCAAGGAGACATAGAAGTGGGATAGTAACGCTGAGAACAGCGTTATCGGCACTGGCCATGTTGGTGGAGTACTCAAAACACTGCAATATGCTACACAGGTCTCGCATGTAGGCCCACTCGTTGGTGGTGAAGTGGTGCTGTTCTACAGAGCGACTGACCCATGCGTGCTGCAGCTGAAATCCCGCTATTGCCTGCTGCTGCTCGCACAGTCTCTCCAGCATGTGCAAGGTGGAGTTCCACCTTGTGGGCACGTCGTATAGGAGGCGGTGAGCGGGAAGGCCGAAGTTCCACTGCAGCACAGACAGGCGAGCAGCAGCAGGGTGAGAACGCCGAAAGTACGCACAGACGGCCCGCACTTTCTGCAGCAGCTCTGACATATCCGGGTAGTTTTTTAGAAATTTATACACCACCAAATTCAGCACATGCGCCAGGCAAGGGATGTGCATCAAACGGGCTAGGCCCAGAGCCGCTACGAGATTTCGCCCATTGTCGCAAACCAACAGGCCAGGCTTGAGGCTCAGTGGCAACAACCACTCATTGGTCTGTTGTTCAATGCCCGTCCACAGCTCCTGTGCAGTGTGGGGTTTATCCCCCAAACATATCAGTTTTAAAACAGCCTGCTGTCGTTTCCCCCTGGATGTGCTGATGTTGGTAGTGAAGGTGTTACGCTGAGCGGATGAGTAGGTGGTCGAGGAGGAGGAAGCGCAGTAGGAGGAGGAGGCAACAGGAGGCAAAGAGAAATGCCCTGCAATCCTTCGGTGGTGGAAGGACATGCGCCAAATGGCTAGCCGGCTCAGGCCCACCCGCCACTACATTTGCTCAGTGTGCAGTTAGCGAGATATAGCGTCCCTGCCCGTGCTTACTGGTCCAGGTATCAGTGGTTATGTGGACCTTGCCACAGATGGCGTTGCGCAGTGCACACTTGACCTTGTCCCCGACTTGTTTGTGCAGGGAAGGGATGGTTCGTCTGGAAAAGTAGTGGCAGCTGGGAACCACATACTGTGGGACAGTCACTGCCATCAGGTTTTTGAAGCTGTCCGTGTCCACCAAACGGAATGACAGCATTTCAAAGGCCAGGAATTTTGAAATGCTGGCATTCAGGGCCAGGGATCGCGGGTGGGTGGGGGGGGTACTTCCTCTTTCTCTCCAGTGTTTGGGAGATGGAGAGCTGTAAGCTTCCATGGGACCATGGTGTGGAAATGCTTGGGGACGGTGGCGGACATGGTGGCGTTGCTGTCATATTGTCTGTTTGCTTGGTGGCAGGTGACACTGTCACGGTAGAGGTGGAGGAAGAGGCCGAGGCAGCAGCAGAAGAGGAAGCAGGAGGAGGCCGAGACCTTTCTTGGATTTTGAGGTAATTATTCCAATGCAGCTTGTGCCTTGAATTTAGATGCCTGATCATGCAGGTTGTGTTCAGGTTTAGAACATTTATGCCTCGGCTCAGGCTATCATTGTACAGCGTGCAAACCACTGGTGTCTTGTCGTCAGCACTTTGTCTGAAGAACCGCCACATGGGGGAACGCCTTTGAGCTGCCTTTGGTGTGCTAGGTCCCTGGGTGCCATGGGTAGTAGCAGGCATACTGTCTAGGGGATGCTCGCTCCGCTTTTGCAACCTGCTTCCTCTTTTGCTGTGCTGGTGCCTCTGTGCGACCATCACCTCTTCCTCCAAACTGCACACGTCACTCGCATGACCCTCAGTCCATGTGGGGTCTAGGACCTCATCACCCTCCTCCCCATCATCTTCCATCCAGCCTTCACCACTGCCCTCCTTGTCAGTCTGCACACTGAGGAAAGCTGCAGCAGTTGGCACCTGTGTTTCGTCATCATCATCTAAGACGTGCTGCTCTGGTGTTTCCATGTCCTCATCCTGCAACAGAAGTGGTTGGGCATCGGTGCACTCAATGTCTTCCATTTCTGGGGCAGCGCTATGTGGATGGCCCACGGAAAGCACACGAGAAGAGTCATCAAAAAGCATAAGAGCCTGTTGCATGACTTGGGGCTCAGACTGCTTGGCTAATTTACAAGGGGCTGAGGTGAAAGACAGATGGCCATGGGGTTCAGGTGCCAACTCTGAGCTTTCATCAAGGGACCGGGAGGGAGACAATGTGAAGGAACTGGAGGCATTGTCAGCCACCCAATCTACTATCGCCTGTACTTGTTCTGGCCTCACCAATCGTTGAGCGGCATTCGGGTCTATCATATAACGGTGAAGGTTCTGTTGGCTACCTGAGGAAGGTGTTTCACTTGTGCGTGTAGCTGGCACACATCGACCACGTCCTCTCCTTCCAACAGGAGCTTCACCAACATGACCAACACCAGCAGCACCAGCATCACCAGTAGCACCATGACCACGTCCCTTAATTGATGCTCTCCTCATTGTGCCCGCAAATGTACTATGTAGCCCTATTTAAGTATTTATTAATACCAATTAATACCTTCTCATTTTTTGGAAAACACCAACGTAGACACACTTTTCATTTTGGTGCAAGAAATTCACTGATTACACCAACAGCAGGAACCTCTCCCTATAGAACTAGGAAATGATTATTGAACAATATCCTGTCCCTTACAGGAGCAGCAGGAACCTCTCCTTTAAGAACTAGGAGATGATTATAGAACAATAATCTGTCCCTTACAGGAGCAGCAGGAACCTCTCCCTTTAGAAATAGGAGATGATTATAGAACAATAATCTGTCCCTTACAGCAACAGCTGGAACCTCTCCTTTTAGAACTAGGAGATGATTATAGAACAATAATCTGTCCCTTAAAGGAGCAGCAGGAACTTCTCCCTTTAGAACTAGGAGATAATTATAGAACAATAATCTCTCCCTTACAGCAACAGCTGGAACCTGGCCCTATAGGAGTAGGCAATGATTTTTGAACAATAATCTGTCCCTTACAGCAACAGCTGGAACCTGACCCTATAGGAGTAGGCGATGATTTTTGAACAATAATCTGTCCCTTACAGCAACAGCTGGAACCTGGCCCTATAGGAGTAGGCGATGATTTTTAAACAATAATCTGTCCCTTACAGCAACAGCTGGAACCTGACCCTAGTGGAGTAGGCGATGATTTTTAAACAATAATCTGTCCCTTACAGCAACAGCTGGAACCTCTCCCTTTAAAACTAGGAGATGATTATAGAACAATAATCTGTCCCTTACAGGAGCAGCGGGAACCTCTACCTTTAGAACTAGGAGATGATTATAGAACAATAATCTGTCCCTTACAGGAGCAGCAGGAACCTCTCCCTTTAGAACTAGGAGATGATTATAGAACAATAATATGTCCCTTACAGGAGCAGCAGTAACCTGGCCCTATAGGAGTAGGCAATGATTTTTGAACAATATTCTGTCCCTTACAGCAACAGCTGGAACCTGACCCTATAGGAGTAGGTGAGTATTTTTGAACAATAATCTGTCCCTTACAGCAACAGCTGGAACCTGACCCTATAGGAGTAGGTGATGATTTTTTAACAATACTCTGTCCCTTTCAGCAACAGCTGGAACCTCTCCCTTTAGAACTAGGAGATGATTATAGAACAATAATCTGTCCCTTACAGCAATAGCTAAAACCTCTCCCTTTAGAACTAGGAGATGATTATAGAACAACAATCTGTCCCTTACAGGAGCAGCAGGAACCTCTCCCTTTAGAAGTAGGAGATGATTATAGAACAATAATCTGTCCCTTACAGAAGCAGCAGGAACCTCTCCCTTTAGAACTAGGAGATGATTATAGAACAATAATCTGTCCCTTACAGCAACAGCTGGAACCTGGCCCTATAGGAGTAGGCGATGATTTTTGAACAATAATCTGTCCCTTACAGCAACAGCTGGAACCTGACCCTAGTGGAGTAGGCGATGATTTTTGAACAATAATCTGTCCCTTACAGCAACAGCTGGAACCTCTCCCTTTAAAACTAGGAGATGATTATAGAACAATAATCTGTCCCTTACAGGAGCAGCGGGAACCTCTACCTTTAGAAATAGGAGATGATTATAGAACAATAATCTGTCCCTTACAGGAGCAGCAGGAACCTCTCCCTTTAGAACTAGCAGATGATTATAGAACAATAATCTGTCCCTTACAGGAGCAGCAGTAACCTGGCCCTATAGGAGTAGGCAATGATTTTTGAACAATATTCTGTCCCTCACAGCAACAGCTGGAACCTGATCCTATAGGAGTAGGTGAGTATTTTTGAACAATAATCTGTCCCTTACAGCAACAGCTGGAACCTGACCCTATAGGAGTAGGTGATGATTTTTTAACAATACTCTGTCCCTTTCAGCAACAGCTGGAACCTCTCCCTTTAGAACTAGGAGATGATTATAGAACAATAATCTGTCCCTTACAGCAATAGCTAAAACCTCTCCCTTTAGAACTAGGAGATGATTATAGAACAATAAACTGTCCCTTACAGGAGCAGCAGGAACCTCTCCCTTTAGAAGTAGGAGATGATTATAGAACAATAATCTGTCCCTTACAGAAGCAGCAGGAACCTCTCCCTTTAGAACTAGGAGATGATTATAGAACAATAATCTGTCCCTTACAGCAACAGCTGGAACCTGGCCCTATAGGAGTAGGCGATGATTTTTGAACAATAATCTGTCCCTTACAACAACAGCTGGAACCTGACCCTAAAGGAGTAAGCGATGATTTTTGAACAATAATCTGTCCCTTACAGCAACAGCTGGAATCTGACCCTATAGGAGTAGGCGATGATTTTTGAACAATAATCTGTCCCTTACAGCAACAGCTGGACCTCTCCCTTTAAAGCTAGGAGATGGACACAATACTGACGGGACACAAAAAGACTCTCCGCCTGACCACTAACGAAGCATGGAGGGAAACCCAACTGAAGATACTACATAGAGCCTACATACCCTACTACACCTCCCCCGATCTCCAAGGCTTTAGATGCTGTCCATGGTGCAATACAAGGAACCCGACCCTCTCTCACAGGCTCTGGCTATGCCCACGCATAGTCACATTCTGGATCCAAGTCCAGTCCTTTGCAACCAAAGTCGCTGGCCATGACATTCCACTACATCCGGCACTAATGATATTCGGAGATAGCTCAGCTCTCCCCTCCAGCACACCAAGCATGACAGCGCAGACAGAACCCTGGGTCAGCCTATGTATGCTGGCAGCACGCAAAACTGTAATGGTCCATTGGACACAAACCAGCCCCCCAGGTGTCAGAGAAGTACAAAGACAACTAAACACACTCATGTTCAGAGAACTACTGGACATCTGGGCTAACAACCAAAACTCACGGAAACGATTCCATAGGAGATGGAACTACTACATCCAAGCTACATTCTCAAAGGAAGAACAGGAAGGACTCACCCCCCCCAACTTATACAACTTGAGACATAACCTGAAAGTCTCACCAACCAGTCAAGACCAAGGCTAACCTACTACATCCTTTCTACAACCTGGGACGGAGACCACAATCTCCTCCAAAAATGCCAGCCCATTAGAACCCAACGTTCTGATACCTCTCAGTCCCCGTTCACTCCCCCCCTGAGTAATATTGCGTTGCAATGTATAAACTGTTTATTGTCTCTCCTCACCCGCACTTATAACAACAAGTGTATCCTCCACGCCAAGTGACACAAGACTAATTATGTCACCCCCCTCACTTTCCTGATATCCAAATTTTTTTTTTACAATAACTTCCTGGACGCTGACCCCGCCTGTTCCCTCCCCTTCCCCCTGCCAG
>BLSH010543645.1:15564-61614 GCA_018402905.1 Glandirana rugosa
CCCCCCCCCCCCCCGTAAAGTCTTTATAGGGTAAAGGAGGTCCATAGCTTGTACTCTTCACAATTAGCTGGGTAGGAAGGCTAGCGGCCTTTAAATTGGCCATTCTCCCACAAATACTGTACGCGTTCAGGGTTCTCCCCATCCATGTCCCTCCCTCCCTTATTAAGTCCCTCACCACAGTGCTAACAAAATTTGTCTGGAAAGACAAAAAACCGAGGTGTGCCCGAACAAGTCTCCTAAAACATAGACTAGCGGGAGGAATGGGATTGGTGGACATTCAGGATTACCACCATGCAGCAATAACTGACCAATTAAAATACTGGTTCACCAATCTAGATTGCCCCCTATGGGTCGATATCGAGAAGACAATGTCAAAAACCCGTGACCTAACTGCACTTCTCATGTTCGATACCTGGAGGAAATGGGATATTTCTGAAATGCCCCCCCCCCCCCCATGGCAGCTTCCATCAGGGTGTGGAGGTCCCTTAACAAAAACACTCATTCCATGGATCCGGTAAGACCCCCTGATCTCCCTATCCACCTCCTCTCTACGCTAATTCCCTTCCTATACACCAAACCTCTCCTCAAATTTGGCATAACGAAAATACAACATTTTATCTCACAATCCAGCCCCAAAACCTGGCAGCAGCTCCAAGAGGAATTCCACCTGCCGGTGGACACCAAGTTTACCTGCCTACGAATCCAGCACTTCCTAACTAAAAACCCCCTGCCATCCCTCAAAGTCCATACAGATATATGGAACTTCCTAATCTCCAGTCCACCAAGGCAAAAGGGCATCTCTTTAGTATACAACTCCCTCCATGACAAAACCCTGCTCCAAAAAACTCCATCTATTCAAAAATGGGAAAAAGAATTGGGCAAGGTGCATCCCCTCAAGGAATGGTGTGCAGCCTTCCTCTCTACCCTAAAAAACTCCAAGTGCACTGTGCACTGGGAAATGCAGCTACAAATAAAACACAGATGGCACTACACCCCATACAAACTCTCCCGAATCACCCCAACTCACTCCCCAAATTGTTGGCGGGAGTGAGGACAGGTAGGAACCCTAATACATACCCTATGGGAATGCCCGAGCCTCTCCAGCTTCTGGAGGAAAATTTTCCACCTAATCTCCTCTACAACTGGGATTATTACTCCTCCAGATCCGGGACTGGCATTGTTAAACCTAGGGATCGACTCCTACCCATGCCCCTTCAGGCCCATGGTCACCCATATACTCCTTGCAGCCCGTAACACCATACTCAGAAAATGGCAATCCCTGGAAACACCAAGCCTGTCTGATGCTATCCAGCAAGTGAATCTAAATTATTCCTTCGAAAAGCTATTAGCCCTCAATTCTCTCGAGAGAGACAAATTCGACCACAATTGGTCTCCCTGGGCCTCAGGTAAAGGATTTAATGTTTGACTACATATATATACATATCCTGTTTATCTTCCTGGTCCTTCAAGATCTGTACATCCTCTGGACTGTATCGCACTCCCTATCCCGTAGTACCTTACCCTGAATGTAAACACTACTTTGCCTCAATTCCCAAGATGGACTCAATTAACTGCTCAATACCCACCTCTGGTATACTTTATGATAGGGACAAGGTACTGGATCTTTCCTTTTTTCCCTTGTTATGTTTCATGGTTTACAATAGTTATCTAATTTCTTCAGACCAGAGGGGGTAGGTTCTGTCTTTCTACTCCAGGCACAGTATGTTCCCATGTGGGGTGTCGGGAGTGGCAGACAATGATCTCCTCCTCGTATTCGTCTCAAAAGGTTTCCAACTACCCGAAAGTGCACTGAAGTGTTTAAATCTCGCATGTAATCAGTACATAACATGTTGCCTTTTCTACTGCTGGAGAATATGCTTGGTGCTCTTGACTATAACTCCCAACATGTTAATTGTTACTTACTGAAAACCTTAATAAAAACTATTGTTATAAAAAAAAAGAATACATCACAGCTCAGAGGCCAGGGCTCCCTCTGGTGGTATCAACATCACTCACATGTTCCAGTATGGTTGGTGGATCTCCAGTGACCTCCTATCCTTAACCAAATCCCAAAGTATAAGGTCTCCTTTCCCTAAGAACATGTGACTGCTAACATCAGTGTATAAACTGTTTGTACCCGCTGCCACTTAGCTATTATTAGAGGTGCCATATGTGAGGACGACTGACTCAAATCTCGCCACTGCCACCAAGATGTGAAGATGGCGTTCTCAGCCTCACCCTGCACATAGATTTTTCAGCTCTCAGGACAACAATGTAAGTGCCAGCAGACACAAACCGTTCACCTTATCTACTGTAACAATGTTACTTTTAGAGAGAAAGGGGTTGCAGGGATTAGACTTGTCCATGGCTGAAAAATTTGTTTGTTTTTGTTCTCCTTTTTTTTATTTTTTTTTTACTTTTTCGGGAATTCAGAATTTCGAAAAATTCAGAATTCGGAAATAAGAAGATTCGGAAATCGTAAATTTGCGGTAATTTGGCAATTGCAGTAATTCAGAAATTTGCGGTAATTCCGAAATTTGTGGTAATGAGACATTACTCATTTATTCAATCCCCCTATACACATTCGGTGTGGGATGCAGCTCTACCATTTCCTCCATAAGCTCTCTAGGCAAAGGAGTGTTGTCTGCCACTTTACAGAGCTTGAATGTTTATGTCACAAAAGAGAACCTATAGGCTATTGTCTTTCTAGTCTCTACTCCTCTCCCAATTTGGATATTTTCACTTAGGGGTGTACTCACTTTTGTTGCCAGCGGCTTAGACATTAATGGCTGTGTGTTTAGTTATTTTGAGGGGACAGCAAATTTACACTGTTATACAAGCTGTACACTCACTACTTTACATTGTAGCAAAGTGTAATTTCTTCAGTGTTGTCACATGAAAAGATACAATAAAATATTTACAAAAGGGTTTAGGTCAGGAGACATGCTTGGCCAGTTCATTACCTTTATTCTCAGCTTCTTTAGCAAGGCAGCGGTCGTCTTGGAGGTGTGTTTTGGGGTCATTATCATGTTGGAATACTGCCCTGCGGCCCATTCTCTGAAGGCAGGGGGTAATGCTCTGCTTCAGTATGTCACAGTTTATGTCAGCATTCATGGTTCCCTCAAGGAACTGTAGCTCCCCAGTGCCGGCAGCACTCATGCAGCCCCAGACCATGACACTCCCACCACCATGCTTGACTGTAGGCAAGACACACTTGTCTTTGTGCTCCTCACCTGGTTGACACAATCTGAACCGGTAATCCATGTCCTTAATCTGCTTGTCTTCGGTAAACTGCAGGCTTTCTTGTGCGTCATCTTTAGAAGAGGCTTCCTGATGGGACGACGGCCATTCAGACTAATTTGATGCAGTGTGTGGGGTATGGTCTGAGCACTGACAAACCAACACCCCACCCCTTCAACCTCTGCAGCAATGCTGGCAGCACTCATATGTCTATTTCTCAAAGACAAACTCTGGATATGACGCTGAGTATGGGCACTCAGCTTCTTTGGTCGACTTTGGAGAGGCCTGTTCTGAGTGTCCTGCTAAACCGCTATATGGTCTTGGTCACCATGCTACAGCTCAGTTTGAGGGTCTTGGCAATCTTTTTATAGCCTAGGCCATCTTTATGTAGATCAGCAAATCTTTTTTTCAGATCCTCAGAGAGTTCTTTGCCATGAGGTGCCATGTTGAACTTCCAGTGACCAGTATGAGAGAGTGAGAGTGATAACACCCAATTTAACAAACCTGCTCCCCATTCACACCTGAGACCTTATAACACTAATGAGTCACATGACACTAGGGAGGGAAAATGGCTAATTGTGCCCAGTTTGGGTCCGGACGTGCAAGGAGCAGGTCGCAACAGAGAGGAGCTCCCGGTACCTCCACCACTATCTACTGCCATCCTCGCACTCACAATGCCATTCACGGCCACAAACCCCCTCATCCATACCTCCTGCTCCCCTGCTAACTGTTGGCCTGTATATTGCACCTCCACACTGTCCAGCTGGAGAGAAAATGGGCTGTCACGGAGCCCATCTTCTAGGGGAATCCGCCATCTTCTAGGCCACAGACCGGCCTCTCAATTTGGGATCCATCCCATTCCCTGGCTGCAAGGTGACATCGAGCGGCGGGGCAGTTCCTGCCCAGTCTCCTCCACACCATCATCACGAGGTGAGACCTCCCTGCCCGACCCAGCAAGCCAGCCTGTGGCTTCAGCCTAGGCTATTGGTACAGTGGCCATTTTGCTACACCCGGCCTCTGTGCGGCCAGGGTCTTCTGCCCCCCCTGGATCTTGCTAAGGTCAGCTGGTCCTTGCCCTGTGGACTAGAGTCATCCAGCCAGCCTGCATTCCCCATCAGTGACTCCTCTACAGTCCAGCCGGCTGGGTAAACACCAACACCATTATTAAGTGATGGCCATCTTGCTCCACCCAAGGCCTCTATATACCTGCTGTGCCGAAGCCCAGACTTTGTTCTACTCCCAGAGTTACCGAAACCGTAGGATCCCTTCCACGGGACAATTACTGAATGCATACCTGCCCTCAGTGGCTTTTGGGCAACAGGCGTTCTCCACTGCTGCAACCAGTGACTGTCCTGTAATTACCAATATCCTACACAGGGACTCCTCAAAGTCTTGCTTTGGCCATAACCTACGTGGGGGGACACCCAACCCACAGTAAACTTGCTAATCCCTCCCCCTTTCCCCTTTTTTTTTCCCCATTAAAGTCCCTTTCCTTCTTAATTGGATGCTCTGTTAATTTAAATTAGTATAACGGGGCCTAGCTGGCTGCATGGAGCTGTGAAGACGCACCCACCGTCAGCTCCTGGGTCCCCTAGCTCCGCAGGACTTTAAGACACGGCCAAAACTTACCCACCTAACAGAATGGAGAAAGACAAGCCTAAGGAACAGAAGGGCTCCGGGGGGGCGCGCCAAGGGGGTGATCTGGGACAGTTTTTCTGCTATGGATACGCAGGGGAGCTACTGCTCCAGACTCACCTCCTCGGAGGGCTCCAATCACCCCTCCAGGTGTTCTAGGAGTCATTCCAACGCCTCCCTGGGCTCAGGTGAAGGGTGGGACTTAGAAACACAAATGAGATCTCTACACAGCTATATCCGATCTCTCCCCACCAAAAATGACTTTGAACACTATGCCAAGAGAATTGAAAAAACATATAAACCAGAGACATCTGATCTTAAAAGAGACATTGGGATCCATTTTGATGACATAAAAGCCACTACTGAAGGCTTACGAGGCTCCCGTTCAATCTCATGAAGAAATCCTTAATACCCACACAGTGATGCTGCAACAACTATCTTATCAACAAGATTCTATTCATTTTGCATCAGCCCCTGAAGAGTGGCCCTACTGCCATGAAACGTCGTCGGGCATATTCTAGATGCAAATGTGTTCACCCAGGTTACTGTATGTGCTCCACCATTTGGAGCTTGTTTTTTTATCAACCTATTTTTTAATCATGTGCAACAAGTCTGCTATATATGGTTTACATGTTTATTATGTCTATTATGTATTATGTACCCATCATTGCATGGTATTGTGGCCAATGTTCAACAATAAATATTTACATTATTTGGTATCCTTGTTTGAAATTGCATCAATGTATACCTCATTTAAAGTCCCACTACCCCCTTTTTTTATGTATGTATACAATAGGGATGGAGACGCATGGTCCACATGGTCTCATTTAAAGTCCCAAACTGTCTCCTCTTTTTGTACTTCTTATCAACAAGATGACATAGAAAAACTCAATTGTCGCAATAACATCCGCATCTGTGGTATTCCTGAGTCGGTGGAACCAAAAGATCTAGCTGCAGCTGTGACAGCCATCTTTAATCAGCTCCTACAACAACCTAAAGAGACAGAGATTGAACTCTACCGGGTCCACAGGATCGTCGGTCCCAAGTCTCCTGATTCCACCTTTGTCAGAGACACCTTATGTAGAGTACATTTCTTTAAAATCAAGGATTCAATTATGCGGGCTGCCAGCACCCAAGATACCATCCTTTTCAACGAGACTACTGTAATGCTCATTCCAGACCTTTCACGCCAAACCCTAGCAATGCAGAAAGCCCTTAAACCACTGACACATCTTTTATAGTCACGCCATATAAAATATCAATGGCGCTTTCCTTTCCATCTCAGAGTTCGACACGACAAGGAAAAACAGCCATTTTCCACACACTGGGTGATCTCCATTCTTGAGCATTCTGGAACTCCCCCAGGTTTCTCTACACGACTGGCCATTCAAACCAGCCACCCCTGGTCTCCCATTCCTACCACAATGGCAATCTCAAGGTTGCAAATGCCCTTCAAGGTCATCATCTTGCAAGAACCCCAATGACTGAACAGAACCAGAACCCATTGGTTTGTCTACTTCAATTTGATACCGCTGCCCTGCATTGAGAGCAGCGTGGCCTTGCTTCCCCCACCCCCTGTTCTTATTTAGTTTGTTTTACCATTTTTCATGATCAGCATAAAGTTTGACCTCCGACAAAGTTGGGGGCCCCATCTCATCTTGACTTCTACATGTAATACCCACGGGTCACCGCAGCCCCTCACATGTCGGACCTAGATGATTTTGGGGCTCCTCAGGACATGAAATTCCTACTACATCCCATTTTGACTACTCTGATTGACAGTTCTATGATTCAGCCCGACCAGTGTCTTGCAGTTACTCCTTAGCCTGCGTAGCGGGGTCCCAGGGGCTGCTTTATGCGACCTCCTCAGCCTCCGCTAGGTCATTTGAGTGCCCTTAAGGCACGATTCATTGTGTTAACATGTTTTTTTTTCTTCAGCATATTGTGTTGTTAATTTTGCCATTATTGAGCCACCTATTGGCTGTTCTACTTCAACTGGTTTTCAAGTGTTTACTGGTCTCGATCTCCACTATTCATATCCAAACCAACTTCTACATTTACACTTATTAGGATTTTGGCGATCGAGACCCCGGATATACCACTCCATATATTGTTTTCTTTTCCTTCTTAATCTCTTTTTTCCTCTATTTTTTTCTTTTTAGCCCTCTACACTTCCTCTTCTCCCCGGTCTGGTGGATCGTCTATACCTGCTGGATACTTCTGCCCTAGATACCAAAAAGTGTGTGATACGCCCCACTTTCATGAGTCTCATGGTGGCAATATGCCCGATTAACTTAGCTTCCTTTAACTGCAGGGGTGTTAACATTCCTGAGAAGCGGAGCCAAGTCTTATACCACTTTCATAAATGGAGACCTAGTATTTTAATGTTACAGGAAACTCACTTCCGCATAAGCTCCATCCCCAACATTACCAAAAGTGGTATCATAGGCCCAATCCACTTGCCAAAACCAAAGGGGTGTCCATTGCTTTCCGCAAAACTGTCAACCCAGAGGTGCTAGATTTCCTTATTGATGTAGCGAATATTTATGTTCCCAACGTCAACCAAGCGGAGTTTCTCTCTACCACTCTCACCAGACTACTCTCCTTTGGGGGCCCCTGCTTTATCATTGGGGGGCGATTTCAACGTGGCCTTCTCACTGCCTGCAGACACCTCGTCAGGTAAGTCCTCTATCCCCAATTCCTCAATAACACGTATCAAATCCCTACTTCATGAGGCACATCTTGTAGATGTCTGGCGTGTGCAACACCCAGGAGAGCGCGACTACAGTCACTTCTCCATAGCACATAATTCCTACAGCAGGCTGGGCTGTTTCTTGATCTCACAATCACTACTAGATTCCCCTATACAGTCTTCCATAGCACACATCCTTTGGTCTGACCATGCCCCGGTGCTCCTTTCCCTAGCCGTCCCCCAAGATTCCAATGCGGGAGCCTCTTGGAGGCTTAATGATAATTTACTGCGAGACTCCGTGTGCGTAGTCGAAATCTTTAAAATGATTCAGAATTTTATAGCTGACCATGCATCTGACACAACTACACCACTTACACAGTGGGAAGCTTTGAAATGTGTTCGTACATGGAGTGCTTATTCAACATGGTTCCAGATTAAAAAAGATTAGAATGGACAATATACATAGATTGTTATCCCAAATTGCTGAATTTGAACAGCTCCATAAAAGAGATCTAGCACCATCCACATTTGTTGAATTATCCAACGCACGTTGAGACCTGCTTCAGATATTAGACTCCCACTCCCTTATCGCACGAGACAGGGCACGGATTCACCATTATTCATTGGCTAATAAGTGTGGCAAGCACCTCGCCAGACTTCTCCACTCAAGGCCCCCCCGTCACTCCATCTCGTTCATAGCCCGGCCTAACCAAGATAAGATCCATCACACTAGCGGCATAGCTGCCTTCTTCCGGCAATACTTCTCTAATCTGTATAAGTTATCCCACCACTCTACACATACCACTACTTCTCCACTCTTGGACGACATGCAGGCATACATTGCCAAAACGGCACTTCCAGAAATTGATCTACTAGACTCCGCAGACTTAGACAAACCCCTCTCCGTTCCCAAATTCCTGGGTGCGATCAAAGATTTGAAGCTAGGTAAATGCCCCAGCCCAGACAGATACACCCCCAGGTTTTATAAAACCTTTGCATCCCTCCCGGCACCGCTCCTAACCTGGGCATTCAATTCCTTAGACGATGCTACACTCCCCTCCCAAAATCTCTTATCTGCCAATATCTCTGTTCTGTTGAAACCGGGCAAGGATCCCTCCCAATGTGGCAGTTACCGCCCCACATCCCTATTAAATATTGACGTAAAACTTTTTGCTAAAGTCCTAGCCAACCGCTTATCCCCTCTCCTGCCCAAAGTTATCCACAAAGACCAGGTTGGTTTTGTCCCTGGACGTGAGGCCAGAGACAACACAACCAAAACAATACATCTTATATCTTACATTCAACGACGTCACCTGAAGGCATGTCTGTTATCCTTCGTTGTGGAGAAAGTGTTTGATAGGGTAAATTGGCGCTTTCTTCGTCTCTCCCTAGAACAGTTGGGCCTGGGCCAGGCATATATATCCAAAGTGATGTCACTTTACTCTAGACCCTCTGCCTCAGTGCTGGTTAACAGTTCCTCTTCAGAACCCTTTGACATCTTGAATGGCACATGTCAGGGGTGTCCCCTCTCCCGGCTTCTCTTTGTTATAGTTATTGAGCACCTGGCATGTGCCATCCGGCAGAACAGCTTTATCCAGGGCATCCTCACTGCATCTTCCCACCATAAATTATCACTCTATTCAGACGACCTCTTGGTATATGTACAACAACCTCACACGACCCTACCTTCTCTTCTTTCTGAATTTAGGCATTTTGGGACCTTCAGCAATTTTAAGTTGATCATGTCAAAAACGGAGGCACTCAATTTATCTTTTCCCCCTCCAATTCTGTCATCACTTCGCTCAAATTATTCCTTCCAATGGCAACCCAAATGTATTTCATATTTAGGTGTCTCTATCCCTGCCAACTTGTCCAATCTCTTTTCGCTAAACTACATGCCTATTCTTTCACGTATCAGAAAAGACCTAGAGACTTGGGGGAGGTTCCTCTATGCCATGGTTTGGCCGCATCAATACTCTTAAAATGGACATCTTGCCCAAATTATTGCACCTTTTCCAAACCATACCGGTTCTGATACCCAAATCATATTTTGCCTCCCTCTGCTCACTCTCCAATAAATTCTTATGGCACCAAGGCTTGCCCCGAGTCAAATGTAAATTGTTGACTCTCCCGAAGCTTCGGGGGGGGGGGTTCAGGAGTCCCAGATTTCGAAATCTATCATAAGGCCACTATCATGGCCCGTATACTGGAATGGTTCCCCCGCCCCATTCCTAAAGCTTCGGTAATGCTTCGGTCGAGCAAGACCTAGCACCCGCAGATCACAGAGCCTTATTATGGGGCTACAAGGGAACCTTACATCTCCTGAATTGTTCCTCACCCTTAACTTTAGCTGCCTTAACTTTATGGTTCTACCCCATCCTCAGATCCGTCACCCCTAACGCCATTATTTGACAATCTGGCTTTCCCTCAGGGTGTGGGAGCCCACATGGTCGACTCATTCCAGCGTTCCGTATGGCCTCAGGCTCATGATTTTATACATCCCCATAATGGTACCCCAGTCCCGGCTGGCCCCCAAAACTGGCTGATGTCCATACATATGGCCTCCTTTACAAAACAACTTTTTCACTCCTCACAAACACATTGCCCCCTCACAGAATTTGAATGATTAAGCACTCTACAAGAAACACCCAGACATCTGCTCTCCTCATTGTATGGCTTGCTCCAGGCTCTCATGAACACAGGACTACCGTCATACACTAGGTTATGGTTGAGGGACTTGGGGATTGAGGTTTCAGGGGAAGAGTGGCAAACGGCTTTTCATTTCATTTCATTTCACCCATAAATCCTCTATATCCTGCCACTCACAATAAAACATTTTTAAAATCCTCTCGTGGTATAGGGACCCTTGGACCCTCCATAGAATCTTTCCTGACACCCCGGCAGATTGCTGGCATTGCAGAGAGGCTCTTGGAACGTTTTTACATATCTGGTGGGGGTGTAAGTGAATACGTTCCTTCTGGAACCAAATATTTCAGGTTTACAATCATATAACAATTATACGATGACTCTTTAACCCTCTCGGCTAAGATTGCTCTGCTCTCTATCCTTCCTGGCTCCTTAGTATCTCAGAAGAGATGCCTCCTCTGGTTCCTTTTATCAGCTGCCAGACAAATCATCCCGTTGTACTGGGAATCTACTACCACCCCTCCCCTAGCCCAGTGGGTATCCACTATGAACGACATTATGAGAATTGATGAGGTTGGTGATGGACACCAAAACAGTAGACAAATATAAGGTTTTATGGTCGATCTGGCTCCGCTTCTCTGCCTCTGATACTCTCACTAACCTCCTAGGCCCACAACAAGCCCCTGTATCAGATGGATAGTATGTCCCGCATTGATTAGATGGGCAATCCCGCGGAACCGGGACCTTCCAGCAGACCCTCGCTTCCTTGCTCTACCCTCCGCTACCTTCTTCTACTTATCTATTCCTTCTTTTCTCCATATGTCCCTTTTTATTTCACTATACCTTTTCCTTCCTTCACTTCGAAAATAATCTGGACCAAATTTCCTGCATTTAAGGGTAGTTTTCTGACAAAGTAAAGTTGTTCTCTCTTATCTTTGTCACTGATCATACTGTATTACTAACCATCCCGAGTTCTACTATAGGCGATAGCTACTGTGTGGACTTGTGGATATATTATCATTTACGTGTAAACAGTGTAAGGACATGAATGCTTGTCTGGTTGATCCAATATCGGGTAGAATCAAGGCTTACCAGATAGTAGATATATTCACGCCCAAATATATTATTGTGGAGGGGTCCTCCTTCTCTGGACCGGTCTCGTCACACAATCCTAGGAGGGTCCAAGCGTTTCTAGGGTGGGAACGTGTCACACAATCCTGTATGACCTTGAGTCTGGTGCAACTGTAGTCTCCAACAAACGACCTCCTGCCAACTGGTCACAAGGGATGCGACACCGAGCTCCGATATATAAAAAAGGGAAGGACTCTCTGTAGTGTAAATACCCTCAGTCACGAGGCATAACTTTTATTGAACATATCCAAAAGGTAAAAATCCACATGAATAAAATCCACAAGCTTATGGTAAAAACAATGGTAAAAACAATGGTAACGCAGCAATTCAGGGTCAGCAACGGCCGACACGTTTTGTCTTAATATACGTCATCTGGGGGCTGCCGACCCCCAGAAATGCTGCTTATATATACCCCTAGCTCCTTAGACTGAGAATAAGCACTTCCGGTCATGGCGGACCGGCGTGCGTTCCCCCGCGGTACTTCCGGTCGCGCCACATTATGGAGGAGACCAGAATCAGGATGAAAAAGGGGGTGCCGCCCATACTGGTGTCAATTAAAATTGTCATGAGAGGTGGGCCTCGTAGTCTAGAGTGAATTTTAAGGTCCTTAGCGAGAGCCGTGTTCAGTGTGCCTCTCAGTTGTCTACTTCCGCCGGAAGTGACGCGCCGGCAGTGACGCGCTGGACATGTCGTCATTGGAAGCAGAATGCAATGTGATCATGTTTGCGTTCCACATAGGAGCATGCCGGAAGTAACGGCGGATGTTAGTCTCATTTAGTATATCACATTTATATCTCTAGCCAGCCGCGAGGATCAGTTAAAACTGGGATACAAAATGGGATCTAAAACGGGCCAATGGAGATAGAAATAAAATCAAAATGGGAATGAGATTAAAAGGAGCCAAAGGTAAAATAAACATTCACTATATAACAGGAGCACAGATAATGGTAGTTCATCGAAAACTGGAAATAAATACAATATACATTCCAATAATAAACAGCAACCAGAATCGGTTGTAACACCGAAACTCAGGATCTAATGACACTCTTAATAGCCTTGACTAAGCCTGATAGTTGTAAACATTGATTATATTGCAGGGAATGGTGTGGACCAAAATGTCATGTAGGTCCATAAATGAACATTTTAAACATATTTCTAAAAATATTTTTCATATATTTTTATATTTATATACAAAAATATCCTTGAAAATTAATTAATTAAACATCGTAAAATTAGAATTAAAATTAAAAGGTTAATGGGTGTGAAGTGATCTGAGTAAGGGGCCCTAAGGAAATATATGTATCAAGCTTTGTTAATAAATTAATTGATGTCCCAATTACTATTAAGTCCAAAGGGGTGGAAGCTCTTTAATCGGTAGATCCAAAAAACTTCCTGTTGGGACACCCCCCTAACAGGATCACCCCCCTCCAAGGTGGGACATATCGGTCAATAACTGCAAACGTGGTACCTTCGGGATTTATATTATGGGTCCTCAGATAATGTTTAGGAACACTGTGGTTCATTTTGCCCTTAATAATGTTAGTGATGTCACTTACACGTATAGAGAAAGTCCTGATAGTCCTTCCAACATATTGTTTGCCACAAGTCCACGTGAGTAGGTAAACTACATTCCTTCTTCACAGGTACAGAAACACTTGATGGGGTAAGACATGTTGGTTATGGTGGAGGAGAATTCAACAATTTTCCTGTTTTTGCATTGATTCAACTTACACACCCTACATCTGCGGCAGGGGTAGAAACCTTTAAGGTCTTGAAAGAAGCTCACCTTACGGGGGGGTTCCACAACATTGGGAGCACTTTTATGTCGCAGAGCCTGTGCTTCCCTATATATTGCCTTGGCCTTCGGGGGCAGCACAGACCCCAAAACCTTGTCACTTCGAAGGACCCCCCAATGCTTCTTAAAAATATTATTAATCTGCCTGTGCTGGAGTGAAAATGTAGTGAAAAAGGACCATTTGAACCTGTTATCTTCCATGGGTTGGATCCTAGGTTTCTCTTCAAGTAGTGATGTTCTATTGATTCCAAGGGCTCTATTGATTTCTTCTTTAACCAAACTTTCATCGTAGCCTCTATCTATGAATCTTTCCTGCAAGATTTCCGCTTGGTTCGTGTAGTCCCTAGTATCTGAACAGTTTCTTAAAAATTGGCTCAGAGGAACTGATTTGAGCCATGATTCGTGGTGGCATCTGTCCTTCGGGATATACCCGTTCCTGTCTGTGGGTTTGAAGTATGTTTTAGTGCCAATCTTGCCGTCTTTAATCATAATTTCCAGATCCAGAAAATGTATATTAGTCTTACTCCATTCATGGCAAAAAGATATACCCCTATTGTTGGAATTGAAGACTGCAAAGAAATGGTCCAATTCCTGCTCTGTGCCGTTCCATAGGAGGAGAACATTGTCAATATATCTGGCCCATAACACCAGCTGTGGTTGTTGGAGGGCATAGACGACGTCCTCCTTCCATTTGGCCATAAAAAGGTTTGCCAAGCTGGGGGCAAATTTAGCCCCCATGGGAACACCCTTTACTTGATGGTAGAATTGATTATCAAGCCAAAAATAATTATGCAATGCTGCAAATTCCAAAAGTTCAACTTTGTAACTTTTCTGTGCCTCGGGGATCGTGTCATCCATAGACAAAAAATGTGTAACCGCTTCTATACCTCTTTCATGTGGTAAACAGGTGTATAGAGATGCCAAATCTGCAGTGGCGATCAATACCTGGGTATGTACTTGTGTTTGGTTTAGGAGATTAATGACGTCCTTTGTATCCTGTAAAAAGGAAGGCGTCTTCCTAACTAAAGGCTGTAAAAAATGATCTACATATTTACCCACCCAGGACCTGATAGAGTCAATGCCACTCACTATAGGTCTCCCGGGTGGGTTCTGGAGATCTTTATGGATCTTGGGTAGGTAATAGAGGATAGGGATTCAAGGGGCTTTTGGCACCAAGAAAGCCTTCTCTTTCTTGTTCAGGATCCTGTATCCACCAAGACCTTTAACTCAGAATCCTCTATCCACCAAGACCTTTAACTCCCTCTTATAGTTCAATGTGGGGTCCTTGGTTAATACTTTATATGTGGATTGGTCACTTAGAATATGTCTCATTTCTTTCATGTAGTCCTGTTTATCAAGGACCACAATCCTTCCTTTCACACAGAGATTCTAGACCACGCTTCAAACCATTGTCTGATCTGATTCTCTTGGTTTGTAGTTGGTCCAAATCTTGCAGGACCAGGTCTTTAAAGGTTTTCACGGCCGGCGCTACCTGGCCTGGAGGGTTAAATAGTGATGCGTTCGCTAGGTTAGTATGTACCCCCATCATAGTATTGAAACTCTGGGGCCTCGTAATTGGATTGGAAATCAAATAGCACTGTATATTGATTTTCCTAATAAATTTTTGGATATCTATAAAGGTCTGGAATTTGTCCAGGGGCCGGGGTGGAACAAACTTCAATCCTTTATTTAGAACATATCTCTCGTCGGGTGTTAGGTCGACTTTGCTTAAGTTGAAAATTCTGGAATCCGTTAATTTCTCTTTAGTTTTTTTGGGTCTTTTCCTCCCCCCTCTGGTAACTCTTCTGGTTCTGGGTTTCTCCTCCAGTCCCGTTCTCCCCTGTAAAAATCCTGGTCCCTTGATGGTGTTGGGTAATCATAATTATAGTTGTAGGGAGATCGATCATGGTCAGTCGGGTAGTGTGTATCGTACTGGTATCTCCTATTTGATGGATCCCTATTTCTCAGCGGAGAGAACCGATAGAAGGTGTACACAGGGGGCCCATACTGTCTAGAGGTTGGATAGTTAGCGTGTTGTTGTCTATTATTATCTCCCTTATAGGGGGCTGGAGAGGCATAGCACCTGTCACCCATTCCAGAGTTGTAATGATGGTAAGGAGGCCGAGGTTGGCCTCTCGTGCCTGAGCGCCCTCTGCCCCTGGTGACATTTCGCCCTCTACCTGAGGGGGATTTGTAGCTAAAATGTCTCACCCTTCTTGCAATTGGGTCGGTTTGATGGACCATTCTCACTGGAGGTTCAGAAGTATTCCCAACCACCGAGGTCTCCATATTGATGTTAGAAGAATTTGTAGGGTTTGTACAGCCCTGATTCACTTCTTCCGTAGGGGCCTCATTACGTTTTTTCTGCCATTTGAAGACAGATCCGGTCCTGTAATATTCGGTGTCTCTAGAGTACTTTTTCTGTTTTTTGGTGCGTTGATCGCGTTCTTCTTTTTCCAAGTGAGATTGTAAGTTGGATGATAATAAATTATATTCAGTTGAACCTTTGTGGGGTAATAACTTTTCCTTTAGTTCTTTGATCTCGGCATCTATGATGGGTATCCTTTCCTGCTTCCTCCTTACCATAAATTGGAGGAGTTTGATACCCGCCTCATTAAAAAAGCTATACCAGGTCACTAGGTCCTGATCACCTTGGATGGGGGAAACCTCCCATTGGAAACTCCTGGGTACCATTTGTTCTCCGATATATTGATTGAGGAAGGCTACATCCCACTCAAGTTGTAATTCAGATGTCATGAGGTTTCTCAGCCTCATAAAGAGACCACCCACCTCTGTATTGGGGCTCGAAGACTACTGGCTTTGTATTCAAAGATATCCATAATGACATAGAAAGGCCAAGCTGCAGTACTGTTGTTTGTATAGACAATGTATAAAAGTGGTGTAACCGCGCTAGGCTCGAAGGTGAAAGTTATGCCAGAGGGGTAGCAGCCATACAACGACCAAACTAACTAGACTAGACTTGTGAAACTGTGCTGCAATTTTTTCAGTGGTGTGTTCCATTATGCCTTATTTGTTTTTAATTTCTGCAATGTTAGTTGAAACTTTTAATCCTCTTAATGCTCTGGCAAGAAATTTGCCACTCTTATTAACATATTCACAGTATATCCCTTTTTGAAAAAATAATAGTCGTTTAGTTTTAGCCTTCAAGATTTGTTGTAGTTCTTTACGAGAATCTGCAAGTGATGTTGCAATATAGTATGTTTGGACAATGATTCTAATTTGGTGATGGTGTTTGACAATTCCCTAATTTTCCTTTCTTGCTTTGTGCACCCAATTTGTTAAGTTCATCTCTAATAACACCCTTATGTGCTTCCCATCTTGCTTAAGGGGACACATCAGCAGTGGTGTTAAGTTGAAAGTAATTTTTTTATGTGGTTGACTATTGCATGTGAGGTAGGATCATTTAGGAGTGATGTATTCAGTCACCAATTAAAAGCTTTCGGTCAAGTTGATTGAAGTTGTAGTGTTAGAGATATTGGAGCATGGTCCGAAAGAGTCTGGGAGCCAATGGAAGCTTTTTTGACTCTTATTAAATCTTGTGAGATGTATAGGAAATCTATATGAGAATATTGGTTATGTGGAATGGAGTAGTGTGTGAAGTCTTTGCATGTTGGGTATAAGGATCTCCATGAATCCACTATCATAAGTGACTGTAACGTTGTTTTGCTGTTTTTTAGAGTTTTAGATTTAACACTCGACTTTCCTGTTGAGGTGTCTTGCAATGGATTAAGAGGAACATTGAATTCTCTTCCAAGTGTAATGCACCCTGATGCAAACCATGATAGTTCATATAAAAACTTTCTACAAAAGAATGAATGTGATCTATTAGGAAAATAGAAAATTAGGCAGTGTTGTAGGTTTTCCGGATAAGGCCCTTTAAGGAATAAATACCTGCCTTGCTTACAAATTAGTATAGATACTCTTTTCATTTTTCAGTCTTAAAGTGTGTTTCTTGTAGAAACGTAATATGTGGTTTCAATGTTTTCAGTTCTCTTAGTAAGGTTGTTCTTTTTTTGGGGATGTTAAGGCCCCGTACATTATGTGAGATCACTGTTGGGTGTTCCCCTAAGGTAGTGTATGCCATTTAGATTTTTTTGTTATATGCAAAACATTTCTGTGTCTCTACTGCAGATGAGACAGATATAGGTGTCTGGGCAAGAGAGACCCAGAAAGAAGAGCTAAGAATGGAGAGTGAAGAGAGAGAGAGAATTAAAGTAAAAAGAGATAAAAGAAAAGTATGAGGTGTTAAGACGGTTAGGTGCCTGCCTCATAACCTTCTCTTTAGGTGGTCGTCATATGACGTCCTGCCTTTGAGTAGTGATATCTGAATGGTGCCTGCAGCTACAGGCACCACTCAGATATTGTTTTTTTCAGCCGGCGATTCTGTTTTTGATAAAAGTGGTCTTAGCGGCGGATTCACCTCGAGATCACTTTTATCAGTGAGAGTTATCTCCATGTTGCCCCCCCCCCCGCGGCTTTCCTGTCATCTCCGCAGCTTACCGGACCCGCCGGCAGCGACGGAGATGATCGGATCTGTCCCCCCCAGTGTCCGTGAGCCGAGTGAGCTCGGCTCCATAATACGGCAGGGCGGAAATGACGTCTGAAGTCACTTCCGCCCACCAGTCTTAAGGGCCCACTTTTAATTTTTTTTTTTTGCATTTTACTGTAAATATGAGATCTGAGGTCTTTTTGACCCCAGATCTCATATTTAACCACTTCAATACCGGACGTTTATACCCCCTTCCTGCCCAGACCAATTTTCAGCTTTCAGCGCTCTCACATTTTGAATGACAATTACTCTCTCATGCTACACTGCACCCAAACAAAATTTTTATCATTTTTTTCACACAAATAGAGCTTTCTTTTGATGGTATTTAAGAACCTCTGGGTTTTTTATTTTTTGCGACATAATTGAAAAAAGTGCGAAACTTTTGAAAAAAAAACACTTTTTTTTAGTTTCTGTGATAAAATTTTGCAAATAAGTAATTTTTATTCATAAATTTGGGCCAAAACCTATACTGCTACCTATCTTTGGTAAAAATAGCCCAAATAAGTGTATATTATTTGGTCTATGTGAAAGTTATAGAGTCTACAAACTATGGTGCAAATCATTGAAAATTGATCACACCTGATGCACTGATGGCCTATCTCATTTCTTGAGGCCCTGAAATGTCAGGAATGTGCAAATACCCCCCAAATGACCCCATTTTGAAAAGTAGATATTCCAAGGTATTTAGCAAGAGGGATGGCGAGTTTTTTGAAGTTGTACTTTTTTCCCACAATTCTTGGGAAAATTAAGAAATTATTATTTTATTTTTTTTTGCACAAAATTGTCAAAACAACAAGTTATTTCTCACACACAGCATATGCATACTTCCAATTACACCCCAAAATACATTCTGCTACTGTCCCAGAGTATGGCGATACCACATGTGTGAGACTTTTTCACAGCCTGGCCACATACAGAGGCCGAACATGCAGGGAGCACCGTCAGGCGTTCTAGGAGCATAAATTACACATAAAATTTAATTCATACCTATCACACTTTTGAAGGCCCCGGGGCACCAGTACAGTGGAATTACCCCCAAAATGACCCCATTTTGGAAAGCAAACACCCGAGGTATATTCTATGAGGCATGGGCTGCAGATAGGTACTCAGGTATTCTGATGGGCTGCAGATAGGTACTTGGGTACTTTGATGGGCTGCAGGGAGCACCATCATGCATTCTAGGAGCAGAATTTTCACATCTAATTTCCTAACGACCTATTACACTTTTGAAGGCCCTGGAGCATCAGGACAATGGAATTGCCCACAAAATGACCCCATTTTGGAAAGCAAACACCCCAACGTATAATCTATGAGGCATTATGAGTCTTTTGAATGGTTAATTTTTTTCACAAGTCTTCGAAAAACGTGGAAAGAAAATGAAAACGCTTTTATTTTTACACAAAGTGGTCAATTTATAAGATATTTCTAACACATAGCATGTACATAGCAAAAATTACCCCCCAAAATATATTCCGCTACTTGTCCCGAGTATGGCGATACCACATGTGTGAGACTTTTTCACACCCTGGCCACATACAGAGGCCGAACATGCAGGGAGCACCGTCAGGCGTTCTAGGAGCATAAATTACACATACAATTTAATTCCTACCTATCACACTTTTGAAGGCCCCGGGGCACCAGGACAGTGGAATTACCCCCAAAATGACCCCATTTTGGAAAGCAAACGCCCAAGGTATATTCTATGAGGCATGGGCTGCAGATAGGTACTCAGGTATTCTGATGGGCTGCAGATAGGTACTTGGGTACTTTGATGGGCTGGAGACAGGTACTCGGGTAATCTGATGGATTGGTAAAAGGTACTTGGGTACTCTAATGGGCTGCAGATAGGTACTCAGTTACTCAGATGGGTTGGTGACAGGTACTCGGGTAATCTGAAGGGCAGGTGACAGGTACTCGGGTACTCTGATGGGCTGGTGACAGGTACTCGGGTACTCTGGTGGGCAGGTGACAGGTACTCGGGTACTCAGGTGGGCAGGTGACAGGTACTCGGGTACTCTGATGGGCTGGTGACAAGAACTCGGGTACGCTGATGGGCTGGTGACAGGTACTGTACTCGGATCCTCTGATGGGCAGGGGACAGGTACTCGGGTATTCTGATGGGCAGGTGACAGGTACTCGGGTACTCTGATGGGCAGGTGACAGGTACTCAGGTACTCTGATGGTCTGGTGACAGGTACTCGGGTACTCTGATGGTCTAGTGACAGATACTCGGGTACTCTGATGGTCTGGTGACAGGTACTCGGGTACTCTGATGGTCTGGTGACAGATACTTGGGTACTCTGATGGGCAGGTGACAGGTACTCGGGTACTCTGATGGGCTGGTAACAGGTACTTGGGTACTCAGATGGGCAGGTGACAGGTACTCGGGTACTCAGATGGGCAGGTAACAGGTACTCGGGTACTTTGATGGGTTGGTGACAGGTACTCGGGTACTCAGATGGTCTGGTGACAGGTACTCGGGTACTCTGATGGACAGGTACTCAGGTACTCTGATGGGCAGGTGACAGGTACTCGGGTACTCTGATGGGCAAGTGACAGGTACTCGGGTACTCTGATGGGCAGGTGACAAGTACTCAGGTACTTTGATGGGCAGTTGAAAGGTACTCGGGTACTTTGATGGACAGGTGACAGGTACTCGGGTACTTTGATGGACAGGTGACAGGTACTCAGGTACTTTGATGGACAGATGACAGGTACTCTGATGGACTGTGACCGGTACTTTGATAGGGTGGTGACAGGTCCTCTTTATTGGGGGGTGATCAGTGTGCTTGGCGTACAGTAGGCGTTAACAGGCTGTTACCGCAATCTCCCTGTCACACACGATCGGTGTGTGACAGGGAGAACCGCGGTAACAGCTTGTTACCGCGGTTTGTTTACATCACATGACCGGCTGTGATTGACACAGCCGGTCACGTGGTAAAGAACCAAATCTATTGGCTCTTTACACGGATCAGAACTGGGCTTTGTCCGAGGGACAAGTCTCAGCTCCGATCGCCGCGCTGCGCGCCCCCAGGGGCGCGCACTAGCGCCGTGCACGAGAGGACCATTAGTGACTGGCTGTGATTGGACACAGCCGGTCATGTGGTAAAGAGCCAATTTTATTGGCTCTTTACCACGATCTGGGGGGGACACGACCCCCCGGCAGACAAGCGATCCCCTGGGGGCCCGCAGTAGCAGCGAGAAGCGTCCGATGTCATATGACGTTGGCCCGGATCGACGAGCAGTTCCTGCCGACGTCATTTCACAATGACTCGGTAGGGAACTGGTCAAGAGGTCCTGGCATGCTTTTTTCTATTACAAGGAATGTTTACATTTCTTGTAATAGGAATAAAAGCGATCACATTTTTTTTATTAAAAAGAAAAGTTTAAAAAATTTAAAGCGCCCCGTCCCGCAGAGCTGGCATGTAGAATCGAACGCATACGTAAGTCCCACCCACATACGAAAACGGTGTTCAAACCACACATGTGAGGTATTGCCGCGATCGTTAGAGCGAGAGCAACAATTCTAGCACTCCTCTGTAACTCAAAACTGCTAACCTGTAGAATTTTTTAAACGTTGATAATGGATATTTTTAAGTTGAGAAGTTTGTCGCCATTCCGGGAGCGGACGCAATTTTGAAACGTGACATGTTGTGTATCATTTTACTTGGCGTAACATTATCTTTCACAATACGGAAAAAATTGGCCTAACTTTACTGTTTTCTTATTTTTTAACTAAAAAAACTGAATTTATTTTAAAAAAAGCATGCTTGGAAGACCGCTGCGCAAATACGGTGTGACATAAAGTTTTGCAATGACTGCCATTTTATTCTCTTGGGTGTTAGAAAAAAAATATATAATGTTTGGGGGTTCTAAGTAATTTTATAGCAAAAAAAAAACGTTTTTAACTCATAAACACCGAACGCAAAAAACAGGCTCAGTATGGAAGTGGTTAAAGATACTGAGTAGTGAGCCAGTGAATAAATTGCCTTCAAACCCTCTGTTGTAAGGCAGGTGAAGTGAATTTGACCAGAGTTACTCTTATTGAGCAATAATGTCTACCTGGTGGGGTGGTGGTAGAATAGCAGCCAATGAAGTAAAAAATGTGTATAAAAACACAAATCTAACTAAATAAGTCAAATTCCAAAAAAGGGAGTGTGAAGGCTCACAGCTAGAGTTGAACGGACACCTGGATGTTCGGGTTCGTCTGGTGTGGCCGAACTTCACGGAAAAGTTAGGATTCGGTACCGAACTTGACCCGAACTTGACCCAGAACCCCATTGAAGTCAATGGTGACCCGAACTTTGGGCACAAAAATGGCTGTAAAAAAGTCCTGGAAAGGGCTAGAGGGCAGTAAAAAGAAGCAAAATGGGGGTAAGGAGTAGGATAAGTACCCTACAAACAAATGTGGATAGGGAAATAACTTAAAATCACATGAAAAAATAAAAATGGGAGGAGGAGGTGGATGTGGAGTAGGAGCCTAGAGGTTGACTAGGCCGTGAACGTCGCAGTTTAGGTGGAAGTGGCCGTGGTGGAGGAGGTAGCTAACACTGTTTTTTGTTTGTTTGTTTTTTTTTCTAGTTGGGGTAGCCCCCAAAATATTGAGACATATTAAAAAAAAAACACAAGTATAGCAATGGCTGTGTGAGGCCGTTCTAAATGTCTATTCTGCACAAGGTACAGACAAGTCTTGTGGGATCCATGCATGGTTCATTTTAATAAAGGTTAGCTTGTCCACTTTGGCTGTGGACAGGTGGCTGCGCTTGTCTGTGATAACGCCCCCTGCTAAACACGTTCAGACAATACACTGGCTGAAGGGCAGGCCAGCACCTCCAAGGCATAAAGGGCAAGCTCAGGCCATGTACCCAATTTGGAGACCCAGAAGTTGAATGGGGCAGACCAATCACTCAGTAAGTGTAAGCGTGTGCACACATACTGTTCCACCATGTTGCTGAAATGCTGCCTCCTGCTAAGACGTTGCCTATCAGCTGGTGGTGCTGTTTGTTGTGGCGTGCTGCTGACAAAGCTTTTCCACATTTCGGCCATGCTAACCCTGCCTTCTGAGGTGCTGACGGTGCCACAGCTGCATTGGCGACCTCTTCCTTCTCCTCCGCCTTCGCCTTGTGCTTCCACAGAGCCCCCAGTGTCATTTGGGAATGCCCTCAGCAGCACGTCTACCAGCGTGCGCTGGCAGCCGTGCATCTTCGGATCACACTCCAGGGAGGGAATTAAGGATGGCACATTGTCCTTGTAACGGGGATCCAGCAGGGTGGCCACCCAGTAATCGGCACAAGTTAAAATGTGGGCAGCTCGGCTGTCATTGAGCAGGCACTGCAGCATGTAGTCGCTCATGTGTGCCAGGCTGCCCAGAGGCAAAGACAAGCTGTCCTCTGTGGGAGGTGTATCATCTGGGTCCTCCGTATCCCCCCAGCCATGCTCCAGTGATGCCCACGAGCTGCGTTGGGTACCACCTTGCTGTGAACACGGTTCCTCCTCCTCCCCCTCCTCCTCATCATCTTCCTCGCCCTCCTCATCCTCCAGAACTGTGCCCTGGCTTGAACCTTTTTTACCACGCCTATGCTGGTGCAGGAACCCACCCTCCGTGCCATTAGTGTATGACTGGCCTGATAACCGTGGAAATGACCCCTCTTCCTCTTTCTCTTCCTCCTGTGTCACATCCCCTTCCATCATCGCCCAAAGTGTTTTTTCAAGGACACATAGAAGTGGGATAGTAATGCTGAGAACAGCATCATCGGCACTGGCCATGTTGGTGGAGTACTCTAAACACCGCAATATGGTACACAGGTCTCGCATGGAGGCCCACTTGTTGGTGGTGAAGTGGTGCCTTTCCACAGAGCAACTGACCCGTGCATGCTGCAGCTGAAACTCCACTATTGCATTGCTGCTGCTCGCACAGTCTCTCCAGCATGTGCAAGGTGGAGTTCCACCTTGTGGGAACGTCGCATAAGAGGCGTTGAGCAGTAAGGCCGAAGTTCTGCTGCAGCGCAGACAGGCGAGGAGCAGCAGGGTGAGAACGCTGAAAGCGCGCACAGACAGCCCGCACTTTCTGCAGCAGCTCTGACATATGCGGGTAGTTTTTTAGAAATTTCTGCACCACCAAATTCAACATATGCACCAGGCAAGGAATGTGTGTCAAACTGGCTAGGCCCAGAGCTGCTACAAGATTTTGCCCATTATCGCACACCACCAGGCCGGGCTTGAGGCTCAGTGGCAACAACCACTCATCGGTATGTTGTTCAATGCCCGTCCACAGCTCCTGCGCAGTGTGGGGTTTATCCCCCAAACATATCAGTTTTAAAACAGCCTTCTGTTGTTTCCCCCTAGATGTGCTGAAGTTGGTGATGAAGGTGTTACACTGAGCGGATGTGGAGGTGGTAGAGGAGGAGGAAGCTCAGTAGGAGGAAGAGGCAACAGGAGGCAAAGAGAAATGCCCTGCAATCCTCGGTGGTGGAAGGACATGCGCCAAACGGCTAGCCGCCTCAGGCCCACCTGCCACTACATTTGCCCAGTGTGCAGTTAGCGAGATATAGCATCCCTGCCCGTGCTTACTGGTCCATGTATCAGTGGTTATGTGGACCTTGCCACAGATAGCGTTGCGCAGTGCACACTTGATCTCACCCCCCACTTGTTTGTGCAGGGAAGGGATGGCTCGCCTGGAAAAGTAGTGGCGGCTGGGAACCACGTACTGTGGGACAGCCACCGCCATCAGGTTTTTAAAACTCTCCGTCTCCTCCAGACGGAATGACAGCATTTCAAAGGCCAGGAATTTTGAAATGCGGGCATTCAGGGCCAGGGATCGCGGATGGGAAGGGGGGTACTTCCTCTTTCTCTCCAGTGTTTGGGAGATGGAGAGCTGTAAGCGTCCATGGGACCATGTGGAAATGCGTGGGGACGGTGGCGGACATGGTGGCGTTGCTGTCACATGCTCTGTTTGCTGGGTGGCAGGTGACACTGGCACTGTAGAGGTGGAGGAAGAGGCCGAGGCAGCAGCAGAAGAGGAAGCAGGAGGAGGCCGAGACCTTTCTTGGATTTTGAGGTACTTATTCCACTGCAGCTCGTGCTTTGAATTTAGATGCCTGGTCATGCAGGTTGTGCTCAGGTTTAGAACATTTATGCCTCGCTTCAGGCTCTCATTGCACAGTGTGCAAACCACTTGTGTCATGTAGTCAGCACATTGTCTGAAGGACTGCCACGCAGGGGAATGCCTTTGAGCTGCCTTTGGTGTGCTAGGTCCCTGGGTGCGGTGGGTAGTAGCAGGCCTACTGTCTAGGGGATGGTCGCTCTGCTTTTGCAACCTGTTTCCTCTTTTGCTGTGCTGGTGCCTCTGTGCGACCACCACCTCTTCCTCCAAACTGCACACGTCACTCGCATGACCTTCATTCCATGTGGGGTCTAGGACCTCATCATCCTCCACATCATCTTCCACCCACCCTTCACCACTGCCCTCCTTGTCAGTCTGCACACTGAGGAAAGCCGCAGCAGTTGGCACCTGTGTTTCGTCATCATCAGAGACGTACTGTGTTGGTGTTTCCATGTCCTCATCCTGCAACAGAAGTGGTTGGGGATCGGTGCAGTCAATGTCTTCCACTTCAAGGGCAGGGCTATGTGGATGGCCCACGGAAAGCACACCAGCAGAGTCATCAAAAAGCATAAGAGACTGCTGCATGACTTGGGGCTCAGACTGCTTGGCTGATTTACAAGGGGCTGAGGTGAAAGACAGATGGCCATGGGGTTCAGGTGCCAACTCTGAGCTTTCATCAAGGAGCCGGGTGGGAGACAATGTGAAGGAACTGGAGGCATTGTCAGCCACCCAATATACTATCGCCTGTACTTGTTCTGGCCTCACTATTTGTTGAGCGCCATTCGGGCCTACCATATAACGTTGAAGGTTCTGTCGGCTACCTGAGGAAGGTGTTTCACTTGTGTGTGTAGCTGGCACAGATCGACCACGTCCTCTTCTTGCAACAGGAGCTTCAGCAGCACCACCAACACCAGCAGCACCATGACCACGTCCCTTATTTGATAAAATTATTATATGCAACTCAAACACGCCATTAAGTCTCAGAGAGCATTGGGTGCACCTATTTTTGTTACAACAGACCTCGTCTACCAAGGGGTTCATTTCTAATTGCTATGCCAGTTTACTGGGCATGTACTTGGAAAGATACCCCAGCTCTGCATGTGAGAGGTGGGAGACGGATGTAGGGGATATACAGGCAGAGCTATGGGAGGAGGCCATGGAGAATGTTAGACTGTGTTCTTTGAGTGTAGCGCAGAGGATGTCACAGTTATACATCCTGTTGCGAACACACTATACTCCTCTTAAACTTTCTAAAATGGGACTCCGGCAGGACGCTAAATGTGGGAGATGTGAAAGAGAGGAGGGGAGTTTGATTCACCTCCTGTGGAGGTGCCCAAAGCTTCATCGGTATTGGAAATCAGTGGTGGCGACAATTAATGGCGCATTGCAGGTTTTAATTCCGATGGATCCTAAACACTGTATCCTGGGTATACTGGATAATATTATACCAGATAAGTAAGAGAAGGAGGCGGTGGCACGGACCCTGTTCCAGGCTCGCAAGCTCATACTTTTGGGTTGGATCTCACCGGACCCTCCCACGGCTAGGCAGTGGTTGTATGAGGTGGGCACAATGCTTAGATATGAGAAAATCATCTACCAACACAGAGGAAATCCCTCTAAGTTTGAAAGGATATGGGGAAAGTGGCTACAAACACCAGGTATAGCCCCCACTGACATGGTTATGGATAGATTACTTGTATAATCTTTAGAGGTTACCAGCTTGTGGAAAGGGAAAACGTAGAATCAATGTGGGAGAAATCATGGAGAGCTGGCAAGAAATAGGAATGGTGCCTTGTGATGAGAACTCTTTTAAGGCATGTATGGGGCGTGTATGTGCCCACTCTGTTTTCAACATCTATGTAATGCTGGTATGCGTGTACTGTTGACATCTCAATAAAAATTGGTTTTGATTTAAAAAAAACAATAGCCGGGAGAAGTCATATCTCTGTTGTAAAATCATCTGCAAACTGTGTGTGAAACTTAAACAATAGCCGGGATAAGCCATATCCCTGTTCTAAAATCATCTGAAAACTGTGTGTGAAACTTAAACAATAGCAGGTAGAAGCCATATCCCTGTTCTAAAATCATCTGCAAACTGTGTGTGAAACTTAAACAATAGCAGGTAGAAGCCATATCCCTGTTCTAAAAACAGGGATATGGCTTCTACCTGCTATTGTTTAAGTTTCACACACAGTTTTCAGATGATTTTAGAACAGGGATATGGCTTATCCCGGCTATTGTTTAAGTTTCACACACAGTTTGCAGATGATTTTTGAACAGGGATATGGCTTCTCCCGGCTATTGTTTAAGTTTCACACACAGTTTTCAGATGATTTTAGAACAGGGATATGGCTTATCCCGGATATTGTTTACGTTTCACACACAGTTTGCAGATGATTTTACAACAGGGATTTAGCTTATCCCGGCTATTAAGTTTCACACACAGTTTGCAGATGATTTTAGAACAGGGATATGGCTTCTCCCAGCTATTGTTTAAGTTTCACACACAGTTTGCAGATGATTTTAGAACAGGGATATGGCTTCTCCCGGCTATTGTTTAAGTTTCCCACACAGTTTTCAGATGATTGTAGAACAGTGATATGGGTTCTCCCGGCTAATTTATACTTTTTTCACACAGTTTGAAGATGATTTTAGAACAGTGATATGACTTCTCCAGCTAATTATTACTTTTCACACACAGTTTGAAGATGGTCCACATCCACCTCCATTTTTTATGTTTTTATGTGATTTTTGTTTATAAATACTTTTAAGCATTTTCCCTGTCTCCATTTCTTTGTAGGGCACTTATCCGACCCTTACCCCCATTTTCCTCCTTTTGCAGACCTCTAGGACTTTCAATTACTTTTTTACAGCCATTTTAGTGCCTAAAAGTTTGGGTCCCCATTGATTTCAATGGGGTTCGGGGTCCGGGTCAAAGTTCTGGTACTGTCCGGACCCGAATTGTGATAAAAGAAAGAAATACTCCGGACGGCCGCACTCCTTAATGATGCTTTATTGGTCCATATCCAAGCTAAGCTATGATTAAGCGCCCTTAGGAGGGCGTGAAACGCGTTAGCCTACCCTTGTCTGTATTGTACTGCATGGATATGGACCAATAAAGCATCATTAAGGAGTGCGGCCGTCTGGAGTATTTCTTTCTTTTATCACTGTTCCAGCACTTTGAGCTCGCACCCTTCGGGTCTGTGTTACTACGGGAGGAACTAGGTGATTAGGTGCAGCTGTTCTGGAGCTGTCCATTCTATCTCTTCATTACAATTGTCCGGACCCGAACCCGGACTTTGTCCCGAAGTTCGGACATACCAGCAGAACCCAAACTTCTAGAGGTTCGATCAACTTTAACGATAAACTCTCCTTCAGAGCACCAACAGGAACCTCTCCCTAATGCATAGTAGATGGTTTTAGAACGATAAACTCTCCCTCGGAGCACCAACAGGAACCTTTCCCTAATCCATTAGTAGTTGGTTTTAGAACGATAAACTCTCCCTCAGAGCACCAAAAGGAACCTCTCCCCTTAATGCAGTAGGACATGGTTTTAGAACGATAAACTCTCCCTCGGAGCACCAACAGGAACCTTTCCCTAATCCATTAGTAGTTGGTTTTAGAACAATAAACTCTCCCTCAGAGCACCAAAAGGAACCTCTCCCCTTAATGCAGTAGGACATGGTTTTAGAATGATAAACTCTCCATCAGAGCACCAACAGGAACCTCTCTCTAATGCAGTAGTAGAAGGCTTTAGAATGATAAACTCTCCCTCAGAGCACCAACAGGAACCTCTCCCTAATGCAGTAGTAGATGGTTTTAGAACAATAAACTCTCCCTCAGAGCACCAACAGGAACCTCTCTCTAATGCAGTAGGAGATGATTTTAGAACGATAATCTCTCCCTCAGAGCACCAAAAGGAACCTCTCCCTAATGCAGTAGGAGATGGTTTTAGAACGATAAACTCTCCCTCAAAGCACCAACAGGAACCTCTCCCTAATGCAATAGTAGATGGTTTTAGAACGATAAACTCTCCCTCAGAGCAACAACAGGAACCTCTCCCTAATGCAGTAGTAGATAGTTTTAGAACGATCAACTCTCCCTCAGAGCACCAACAGGAACCTCTCCCTAATCCATTAGTAGTTGGTTTTGGAATGATAAACTCTCCCTCAGAGCACCAAAAGGAACCTCTCCCTAATGCAGTAGGACATGGTTTTAGAAGGATAAACTCTCCCTAAGAGCACCAACAGGAACTTCTCCTTAATGCAGTAGTAGATGGTTTTATAATGATAAACTCTCCCCCAGAGCACCAACAGGAACCTCTCCCTTATGCAGTAGTAGATGGTTTTAGAACGATAAACTCTCCCTCAGAGCACCAACAGGAACCTTTCCCTAATGCAGTAGTAGATGGTTTTAGAACGATAAACTCTCCCTCAGAGCACCAGCAGGAACCTCTCCCTAATGCAGTAGTAGATGGTTTTATAATTATAAACTTTCCCTCAGAGCACCAACAGGAACCTCTCCCTAATGCAGTAGTAGATGGTTTTAGAACGATAAACTCTCCCTCAGAGCACCAACAGGAACCTCTCCCTAATGCAGTAGCAGATGGTTTTAGAATGATAAACTCTCCCTCAGAGCACCAACAGGAAACTCTCCCTAATGCAGTAGTAGATGGTTTTAGAATGATAAACTCTCCCTAATGCAGTAGTAGGTGGTTTTTTAACGATAAAATCTCTCTCAGAGCACCAACAGGAACCTCTCCCTAATGCAGTAGGAGATGGTTTTAGAACGATAAACTCTCCCTCAGAGCACCAACAGGAACCTCTCCCTAATGCAGTAGTAGATGGTTTTAGCACTTTTAACTCTCCCTAATCAATTAGTAGTTGGTTTTAGAGCGATAAACTCTCCCTCAGAGCACCAACAGGAGCCTCTCCCTAATGCAGTAGGACATGGTTTTAGAATGAAAAACTCTCCTTCAGAGCACCAACAGGAACCTCTCCCTAATGCAATAATAGATGGTTTTAGAACGATAAACTCTACTTCAGAGCTCCAACAGGAAACTCTCCCTAATGCCGTAGTAGATGGTTTTATAACGATAAACTCTCCCTCAGAGCACCAACATCGACCTCTCCCTAATGCAGTAGTAGATGGGTTTATAACGATAAACTCTCCCTCAGAGCACCAACAGGAACCTCTCCCTAATGCAGTAGTAGATGGTTTTAGAACGATAAACTGTCCCTCAGATTACCAACTGGAACCTCTCCCTAATGCAGTAGTAGATGGTTTTAGAACGATAAACTCTCCCTCAGAGCACCAACAGGAACCTCTCCCTAATCAATTAGTAGTTGGTTTTAGAACGATAAACTCTCCCTCAGAGCACCAACAGGAATCTCTCACTAATGCAGTAGGACATGGTTTTAGAACGATAAACTCTCCCTCAGAGCACCAACAGGAACCTCTCCCTAATGTAATAGTAGATGGTTTTAGAACGATAAACTCTCCCTCAGAGCACCAACAGGAACCTCTCCCTAATGCAGTAGTAGATGGTTTTATAATGATAAACTCTCCCTCAGAGCACCAACAGGAACCTCTCCCTAATGCAGTAGTACATGGTTTTAGAACGATCAACTCTCCCTCAGAGCACCAACAGGAACCTCTCCCTAATGCAGTAGGAGATGGTTTTAGAACGATAAACTCTCCCTCAGAGCACCAACAGAAACCTCTCCCTAATGCATAGTAGATGGTTTTAGCACTATAAACTCTCCCTCAGAGCACCAACAGGAATCTCTCCCTAATCTATTAGTAGTTGGTTTTAGAACGATAAACTCTCCCTCAGAGCACCAACAGGAACCTCTCCCTAATGCAGTAGGACATGGTTTTAGAATGAAAAACTCTCCTTCAGAGCACCAACAGGAACCTCTCCCTAATGCAATAGTAGATGGTTTTAGAACGATAAACTCTCCCTCAAAGCACCAACAGGAACCTCTTCCTAATGCAGTAGCAGATGGTTTTAGAATGATAAACTCTCCCTAATGCAGTAGTAGATGGTTTTAGAATGATAAACTCTCCCTAATGTAGTAGTAGATGGTTTCTTAACGATAAACTCTCTCTCAGAGCACCAACAGGAACCTTTCCCTAATGCAGTAGGAGATGGTTTTAGAACGATAAACTCTCCCTCAGAGCACCAACATCGACCTCTCCCTAATGCAGTAGTAGATGGTTTTAGAACGATAAACTCTCCCTCAGAGCACCAAGAGGAACTTGTCCCTAATGCAGTAGTAGATGGTTTTAGAATGATAATCTCTCCCTCAGAGCACCAACAGGAACCTCTCCCTAATGCAGTATTAGATGTTTTTAGAATGATAATCTCTCCCTCAGAGCACCAACAGGAACCTTTCCCTAATTCAGTAGTAGATGGTTTTAGAATGATAATCTCTCCCTTAGAGCACCATCAGGAACATGTCCCTAATGCAGTAGTAGATGGTTTTAGAATGATAATCTCTCCCTCAGAGCACCAACAGGAACCTCTCCCTAATGCAGTACTAAATGGTTTTAGAATGATAATCTCTCCCTCAGAGCACCAACAGGAACCTCTCCCTAATGCAGTAGTAGATGGTTTTAGAACGATAAACTCTCCCTCAGATTACCAACAGGAACCTCTCCCTAATCAATTAGTAGTTGGTTTTAGAACGATAAACTCTCCCTCAGAGCACCAACAGGAGCCTGTCCCTAATGCAGTAGGACATGGTTTTAGAACGATAAACTCTCCCTCAGAGCAAAAACAGGAACCTCTCCCTAATGTAATAGTAGATGGTTTTAGAACGATAAACTCTCCCTCAGAGCACCAACAGGAACCTCTCCCTAATGCAGTAGTAGATGGTTTTAGAACGATCAACTCTCCCTCAGAGCACCAACTGGAACCTCTCCCTAATGCAGTAGTAGATGGTTTTAGAACGATCAACTCTCCCTCAGAGCACCAACAGGAACCTCTCCCTAATGCAGAAGGACATGGTTTTAGAACGAAAAACTCTACTTCAGAGCACCAACAGGAACCTCTCCCTAATGCAGTAGGAGATGGTTTTAGAACAATAATCTCTCCCTCAAAGCACCAACAGGAACCTCTCCCTAATGCAGTAGCAGATGGTTTTAGAATGATAAACTTTCCCTCAGAGCACCAACAGGAAACTCTCCCTAATGCAGTAGGAGATGGTTTTAGAGCGATAAACTCTCCCTCAGAGCACCAACAGGAACCTCTCCCTAATGCAGTAGTAGATGGTTTTAGCACTTTTAACTCTCCCTCAGAGCACCAACAGGAACCTCTCCCTAATCAATTAGTAGTTGGTTTTAGAGCGATAAACTCTCCCTCAGAGCACCAACAGGAACCTCTCCCTAATGCAGTAGGACATGGTTTTAAAACGAAAAACTCTCCTTCAGAGCACCAACAGGAACCTCTCCCTAAATGCAATAGTAGATGGTTTTAGAACGATAAACTCTACTTCAGAGCACCAACAGGAAACTCTCCCTAATGCAGTAGTAGATGGTTTTATATGGATAAACTCTCCCTCAGAGCACCAACATCGACCTCTCCCTAATGCAGTAGTAGATGGGTTTATAACGATAAACTCTCCCTCAGAGCACCAACAGGAACCTCTCCCTAATGCAGTAGTAGATGGTTTTAGAACGATAAACTGTCCCTCAGAGCCCCAACAGGAACCTCTCCCTAATGTAATAGTAGATGGTTTTAGAACGATCAACTCTCCCTCAGAGCACCAACAGGAACCTCTCCCTAATGCAGTAGGAGATGGTTTTAGAACGATAAACTCTCCCTCAGAGCACCAACAGAAACCTCTCCCTAATGCATAGTAGATTGTTTTAGCACAATAAACTCTCCCTCAGAGCACCAACAGGAACCTCTCCCTAATCAATTAGTAGTTGGTTTTAGAACGATAAACTCTCCCTCAGAGCACCAACAGGAACCTCTCCCTAATGCAGTAGGACATGGTTTTAGATTGAAAAACTTTCCTTCAGAGCACCAACAGGAACCTCTCCCTAATGCAATAGTAGATGGTTTTAGAACGATAAACTCTACTTCAGAGCACCAACAGGAACCTCCCCCTAATGCAGTAGTAGATGGTTTTATAACAATAAACTCTCCCTCAGAGCACCAACAGGAACCTCTCCCTAATGCAGTAGGAGATGGTTTTAGAACAATAATCTCTCCCTCAAAGCACCAACAGGAACCTCTCCCTAATGCAGTAGCAGATGGTTTTAGAATGATAAACTCTCCCTCAGAGCACCAACAGGAACCTCTCCCTAATGCAGTAGTAGATGGTTTTAGAATGATAAACTCTCCCTAATGCAGTAGTAGATGGTTTTTTAACGATAAACTCTCTCTCAGAGCACCAACAGGAACCTCTCCCTAATGCAGTAGGAGATGATTTTAGAACGATAAACTCTTCCTCAGAGCACCAACAGGAACCTCTCCCTAATGCAGTAGTAGATGGTTTTATAACGATAAGCTCTCCCTCAGAGCACCAACATCGACCTCTCCCTAATGCAGTAGTAGATGGTTTTAGAACGATAAACTCTCCCTCAGAGCACCAAGAGGAACTTGTCCCTAATGCAGTAGTAGATGGTTTTAGAATGATAATCTCTCCCTCAGAGCACCAACAGGAACCTCTCTCTAATGCAGTAGTAGATGGTTTTTGAATGATAATCTCTCCCTCAGAGCACCAACAGGAACCTGTCCCTAATGCAGTAGTAGATGGTTTTAGAATGATAATCTCTCCCTTAGAGCACCATCAGGAACATGTCCCTAATGCAGTAGTAGATGGTTTTAGAATGATAATCTCTCCCTCAGAGCACCAACAGGAACCTCTCCCTAATGCAGTAGTAGATTGTTTTAGAATGATAATCTCTCCCTCAGAGCACCAACAGGAACCTCTCCCTAATGCAGTAGTAGATTGTTTTAGAATGATAATCTCTCCCTCAGAGCACCAACAGGAACCTCTCCCTAATGCAGTACTAAATGGTTTTAGAATGATAATCTTTCCCTCAGAGCACCAACAGGAACATGTCCCTAATGCAGTAGTAGATGGTTTTAGAATTATAATCTCTCCCTCAGAGCACCAACAGGAACCTGTCCCTAATGCAGTAGTAGATTGTTTTAGAATGATTATCTCTTCCTCCGAGCACCAACAGGAACGTCTCCCTAATGCACTATAAGATGGTTCTGAACGCTAATGTCTCCCTCACAGCACAGACAGGAACGTCTCTCTAATGCACTATAAGATGGTTCTGAACGCTAATATCTCCCTCACAGGACCGCAATGAAGGTCTCCCTAATGCAGTCTGAGATGGTTGTGAACGCTAATCTGTCCCTCACAGTATCGCTATGAAGCTCTCCCTACTCTAGTCTGAGACGATCTGACACACGGCGCTACGTGACTTCAGCCTCATATAGAGGCTGGGTCACATGATGCACTGGCCAATCACAGCCATGCACCAGTATTCTAGTACATCCTAGCCTTTTAGACACCAGCACTGCAGTATTTCATGGTGAAATGGTGAGCACCAGCAGTGCAGTACAAGCTGGTGAGGTGGCTAGCACTAGTGGTGTAATGCAAACATAGCCACCAAAGATTTTAGCATAGGCTCATAAAGTAGCCTTCCAGAGGTGCTGGCAAACATCAATTGGCTACTCCCAGATTCAGCAGCACCCATTATCCCCCGTTCACAACCTAGGCCAGAGTTCAGGTGGAAACAGCCAACTCAAAGCGGACCTTCAGACATTTTTTTCAACTTTCCATCTAATAAATCTTCTGCCCTTGTTGTGTTAACTTTGGATAGTAAAACTTTTTTTTTCTGCCAGCAAATACCATATACAGCCCACTCAGTGGCATCGCTATGGGGGTGCGGGGGGAGGGGTGGGCCGCACCCGGGTGACACCAGAGGAGTAACACCAGAGCTTTTTTGGCCGACAGCCGTGACTACCTTCGATGATAGCCTCTTACGCTCACTGCTTTCAGTTCTACATAGAACAGGTGACAGCGCCCCGGCTCTCCCGGCAGTGTGCACAGTCCTCTCTGCCCAGCAGTGTCTCTATGAGAAAGGGAGGGGGCAGGGGGTGTGCACTGCAGCTGCTCCACTATCCCAGGCCAGCATTAGCTCCAATATCCCGACTGCAGCTTCACCATACCGGCCCGGTGGCAGCTCCTTCTAAAGCCCATGTGTGCAGACTGCACACCATCTGTAAGTTATAGCTGATCTCTGGCAGCAGCCCCTCTGTCCTCTCTTCTGTCCTTGCACCCTGTACATAGCGATCCTTGCACCCTGTACATAGTGATTCTTGCACCCTGTAAAAGGCGATTCTTGCATCCTGTACATAGCGATCCTTGCACACTGTACATAGCGATCCTTGCACCCTGTAAAAGGCATTTCTTGCACCCTGTACATGGCAATTCTTGCACCCAGTACATAGTGATTCTTGCACCCTGTAGAACGCAATTCTTGCACCCTGTACATAGCGATCCTTGCACCCAGTAAAAGGCGATTCTTGCACCCTGTACATAGCGATACTTGCACCTTGTACATAACGATCCTTGTACCCTGTAAAAGGTGATTCATGCACCTTGTACATAGCGATCCTTGCACCCTGTAAAAGGTTATTCTTGCACCCTGTACATAGCTATCCTTGCACCCTGTAAAAGGTGATTCTTGCACCCTGTACATAGCTATCCTTGCACCCTGTACATAGCGATGCTTGCACCCTGTAAAAGGTGATTCTTGCACTCTGTACATAGTGATCCTTTCACACAGTAAAAGGGGATTCTTGCACCCTTTACATAGCTATTCTTGCACCGTGTAAAAGGTGATTTGTGCACCCTGTACATAGCGATCCTAGCACCCTCTACTTACTGATCCTTGCACCCTGTACATAGCGATTCTTGCACCCTGTACATAGCGATCCTTGCACCCTGTAAATAATGATCCTTGCACCCTGTACATAGCAATCCTTGCACCCTGGTTGAGCCTTTGGTGACACCATCATGTGCACTGTGGCAGACTAGACAGGAGAGAGCCTGATGCGCTAGCCTGACAAATGTCTACTGTTCTGTCCTGCTCCTGCTGTCACTCCACAGCTGCAGGACAGAGCACTGTGGCAGGCTAGGAGAGGAGAGCCACAGCAGTGTGGTAAAACATGGTATCCCCCGGGGGAGTGCAGGTTGACACCATGTTTTACCGCACCATGTGTTACCAACCCTAGTGACGCCACTGAGCCCACTTCCTCTTTTGTGACTGGTCATTAGCCTAGGCTTATGACATCATGCACGACTCTCTCTCACTCTCATGAGAGCATGCCAGGAAGGGAGGGGGGATGAGTCATACGAGGACCAATGAGAGCTGCAATGCTGCAGAGCTGGAGGTGTGCCTCTGTGTGTCTGTGTAAATCCAGGAAGTGAACAGGCAGCAGCTTCAGCTGCCCACAGTTAAAATGGATGCAGCCAGAGTTAGTGGAGGGAGATTTCTGCAGCATATTTGGCAAGTACAGAATCACAGTATTTATAAAATAATATGCAAAGTGATTGGAGGGAAGCTTTAGCAAAGAGGTGTTTATTACAAATTAGGTGAGCAGACTGCAGTTCCCCTTTAAAATTGACACTTGTGGACCAAAGTAATGTTTATGCCCTATAGTACATCACCGCCAACCCAAATTCATACCTTGCCAGGGAATTTGAGTGAAAACGTATCACAGTTTCCAGGTTTAAAACTCTTTTGGCTCTAACTCTTAACACGGGCATCACAAAAAGAATGGTGATATTGGTCCACAGACCCTGTTTATCACATGCCCGTGTTCTCTGCTGCAATGGCAAGGAAAAGATATGAGATAATAATGCGTTTTATACATTTCAGTAACAATAACTTAGGGGTGTCCCCTGGGTGACCCCAACTATGATTAGCGCTACAAAATTTGGCACCTCATAAATTACCTGTCCCACAAATTTGCAGCTGTGTATACTCCCCAACAAATCAACTGCAAAGACGAGTCCCTTTTATATTTTACTGGCAGGCTTGCAATTAAGCAATCCCGCAGATCTAGACACTGGTACAAAAAAACTATATATATATTTGAATTGTTTCTATACAATGTGTTTGTTATTTACAAAGCTACCAAAAGAACTGGATCCTTCCTAAAATTTCAGGAAGCAATCATCCAGGCACTTTTGTATCCAGAACGTGCTGTGGTCTAAAGCCCAAATCTAGATGCAGCTAGCTGGCTGCATGAGAGGCATTTTCCAGATGTCCTTCAACCTACCCTAACACAAAGGTCACCTCAAAAAAGATGTCATGTCTATGGCAAACATGAAATTAGGCGTGACACCTGTTTTTTATTCTCTCCTGTCCTGACCAACCTGGCCTCTTCATCAAGGACTGCTTCTGTCTAGACATGTGCAGAGCGAAAAAATTTGTTTAGTTTTGTTTTGATTAGTTATTTATGTAAATTTGTTTAGTTAAATTTGTTTTATTTGTTTAATTCGTTTTTGGTATTTGTTTTGTTTATTCCTTATCGAAACAATTTCAAATAGTTTTCGAATTTGAAAAGTTTTCGAATTCAAATCGTTTTTGCATTTGAACAGTTTTCAAACTCAAATCGTTTTCCAGTTTCCAAGGAGAATTGGGTGCAGTGGAAACTGGAGGAATAGAATTGAAAAAGATAGAATACAATAGAGAGGAATATAATAGAAATTGAAAGAATATAATGTGGTGGAGTGGAGCAGAGCTGTTTTTTTCTGTTCTTTTCTTTTGTTTCCTATTCTATTTTGTTCCCTTTGGAAATTGGAAAACTATTCATATTCAAGGACTTTTCCAATTCGAATTTGAAAACGATTCAAAAATTATTCAAATTTGAATTTTGTCCAAAATTTTTTCTTGTTATTTCGGATTCTCTTAAATTCTGTACCATTGTAATTCTGAAATTCGCATACATCCGAAAAAATGAAAATAAATCCAAATTTTAATTTGGAATGAAACGAACCGCACATGTCTATTTCTGTCACTACCACATCATAGTGAACTATTAGGGTGCTGCTCTCAGAATAAATTCGTCAGTGTCTGCAGGCGCAGATTTCTCCATTCGCAGTTATAAAAAATAACATGTGGCAACAAATGAGATCTGCAAAATACTTGCCGTGTCTCTTAGCAAATAAAAAAAGGGGTCATGCCGCTTTAGAGCTTCGCACAGCACGAGGACATAAAGCCGCTTAAAACAGCCGCCAGCATTCGGAGAAAGCTTGCTATCGCCTCAGCAAACACCCCAGAGCTCCGCAATCGCACAGCAAAGACCGTAATGGTTGCTACCAGTGCAAAAACAAAAGTCAGGAGCAGATCCATACGTGAGGCCCTGGCTCGGGCCTCCTCTAAGATGGCGCTGCAGCCTACCTCCAGAGAGTCCACCCCGCGAACTCCAAGACTCCATCCTCTGCACCATCCAGATGAGGGTAAGTCTGACACTGAGTCCTTAGCCATCCCTCTCCTATCTCAACCTGGAGGCTCACAAACTGACATCCTCAAACAGTTTGAGAAGATGTTACAGCGCACCCTGAAACATACATCAGATCAAATCACAGAGCACCTAACAAGGGAAATTAGAGAACTGGGGCAGCACACATCAAACCTTGAACAAAGAGTAGACAAACTAGAATTGCATCTAGCTACCCAAACTGACGAACTAGAGGCACTAAAGGAAGAAAATCTCACTCTCCATTCTCAATTAGAAGATTTTGAGAACAGAGCTAGACGCTCAAACATAAGAATCAGAGGAATCCCAGAAGCTATAGATGACGTACAATCAACTGTCACAGCCTTGTTCCAAGAACTGGCCCCAGCTATACCTATAGAACGCCTAGAGATGGACCATGTCCACAGGGCACTTACTCCCCGCAAGCAAAACGGTCCACCCTGTGATATCATAGCGAAACTGCACTATTTTCGCACTAAAGAGCAACAGTTGCAAGCAGCAAGACAGAAAGATTCCTTCATCTTCCAGGGACATCAATAACAATTATTTGCTGATCTCTCGCAAACAACTATTGCTAAAGTAAGAGCCTTCAAGCAGAGCCGCCACATAACCTATTCATGGGGGTTTCCGTTTGCTCTATGGTTTACATAACAAGGCCGTAAACACACCTGCAAAACAGTGGAAGATCTTCAGGCTTGCCTCCATGACCTCCGCCTTGACTCTGGCCTCCCTGCAAGTCAAGGGACTCGTAGACGTTCACCCTCCTCTTCCCCTCAGAAAACACCTCATCACTCCTCTTCTTCCTCGAAAAGAATCAGAACAACGCCTGGCCGTCAAGATCACCCAGATTCTATGGACTGATCCCTGAAGACCTCCTGATGACCATATGTTAATCGCTCTTTTACAACCGCTCCAGGAAACTTAACGCTGGAAGTGTTTACCACTGGTACACGGATGACATTTACCAGTTTACTTTGTCTGTGTTTTTTAGAGTTGAGCGAACACCTGGATGTTCCGGAAGAACTTTGCGAAAAAGTTTGGGTTCGGTGCCGAACGTTACCCGAACTTGACCCCGGACCCCGAACCCCATTGGAGTCAATGGGGACCCAAACTTTTCGGCACAAAAATGGCTGTAAAAAAGTCTTGGCAAGTGCTAGAGGGCTGCAAAAGGAAGTAAAATGGGGGTAAGAGTAGGACAAGTGCCCTACAAAAAAATGGGGATAGGGAAAATAACTTAAAATCAAATAATAAAAATAAAAATGGGAAGGGTGGGTGGATGTGGAGTAGGAGCCTAGAGGTTGACTAGGCCGTGGCTGTGGCAGAGTAGGTGGAAGTGGTGGTGGTGGTGGAGGAGGAGGAGGAGGTAGCCAAAACTTGTTGTTGTTTGTTTGTTTTTTTTTCTAATTGGGGTAGCACACAAAATATTGAGGCATATTCAAAAAAACAAGTATACCAATGGTTGCGTGAGGCTGGTCTAAATGTCTATTCTGCACAAGGTACAGACAAATCTTGTGGGATCCACGCCTGGTTCATTTTAATAAAGGTTAGCTTATCCACCTTGGCTGTGGACAGGTGGTTGCGCTTGTCTGTGATAACGCCCCCCTGCCGTGCTAAACACACATTCAGACAATACACTGGCTGCAGGGCAGGCCAGCACATCCAAGGCATAAAGGGCAAGCTCAGGCCATGTGCCCAATTTGGAGACCCAGAAGTTGAATGGGGTAGACCCATCAGTCAGTACGTGTATGCATGTGCACACATACTGTTCCACCATGTTGCTGAAATGCTGCCTCCTGCTAAGACCTTGCTTATCAGCTGGTGGTGCTGTTTGTTGTGGCGGGCTGCTGACAAAGCTTTGCCACATTTCAGCCATGCTAACCCTCCCTTCTGAGGTGCTGGCGGTGGCGGCCTTTTCCTCCTCTGCCTTCGCCTTGTGCTTCCACTGAGCCCCCGGTGTCATTTGGGAATGCCCTCAGCAGCGCCTCTACCAGTGTGCGCTTGTAGTCGCGCATCTTCCTCTCATGCTCCAGTGAGGGAATTAAAGACGGCATGTTGTCCTTGTAACGGAGATCCAGCAGGGTGGCCACCCAGTAATCAGAACAAGTTGCAATGTGGGCAACTTGGCTGTCATTGCGCAGGCACTGCAGCATGTAGTCGGCCATGTGTGCCAGGCTACCCAGAGGCAAAGACAAGCTGTCCTCTGTGGGAGGTGTATCATCTGTGTCCTCCGTATCCCCCCAGCCACGCTCCAGTGATGCCCACGAGCTGCGTTGAGTGCCACCCTGCTGCGGTTCCTCATCCTCCTCCTCATGATGGTCTTCCTCATCCTCCTCATCCTCCAGAACTGGGCCCTGGCTTGAATATTTTTGACCTGGCCTATGCTGGTGCAGTAACCCACCCTACGAGCCACTTGTGAATGGCTGGCCTGATAACCGTGGAAATTACCCCTCTTCCTCCTCTTCCTCCTCATCCTCCTTTGCCACATCCTCTTCCATCATGGCCCGAAGTGTTTTTTCAAGGAGACATAGAAGTGGGATACTAACGCTGAGAACAGCGTCATCGGCACTGACCATGTTGGTGGAGTACTGGAAACACCGCAATACGGCACACAGGTCTCGCATGGAGGCCCACTCGTTGGTGGTGAAGTGGTGCTGTTCCGCAGAGCAACTGACCCATGTGTGCTGCAGCTGAAACTCCACTATTGCCTGCTGCTGCTCGCACAGTCTCTCTTGCATGTGCAAGGTGGAGTTCCACCTTGTGGGCATGGCGCATAGGAGGCGATGAGCGGGAAGGCCGAAGTTCCACTGCAGAGCAGACAGGTGAGCAGGGGCAGGGTGAGAACGCCGAAAGTACGCACAGACCGCCAGAACTTTATGCAGCAGCTCTGACATATCCGGGTAGTTTTTAGAAATTTCTGTACCACCAAATTAAGCATATGCGCCAGGCAAGGGATGTGCGTCAAACGGGCTAGGCCCAGAGCTGCTACAAGATTTCGCCCATTGTCGCACACCACCAGGCCGGGCTTGAGGCTCAGTGGCAACAACCACTCATCAGTCTGTTGTTCAATGCCCATCCACAGCTCCTGCGCAGTGTGGGGATTATCCCCCAAACATATCAGTTTTAAAACAGCCTGCTGTCGTTTTCCCCCTGGATGTGCTGAAGTTGGTGGTGAAGGTGTTACACTGAGCGGATGAGGAGTTGGTAGAGGAGGAGGAAGCGCAGTAGGAGGAGGAGGCAACAGGAGGCAAAGACAAATTCCCTGCAATCCTGGGTGGTGGAAGGACATGCGCCAAATGGCTAGCCGGCTCAGGCCCACCCACCACTACACTTACCCAGTGTGCAGTTAGCAAGATATAGTGTCCCTGCCCGTGCTTACTGGTCCATGTATCAGTGGTTATGTGGACCTTGCCACAGATGGCGTTGCGCAGTGCACACTTGATCTTGTCCCCGACTTGTTTGTGCAGGGAAGAAATGGCTCGTCTGGAAAAGTAGTGGCGGCTGGGAATCACATACTGTGGGACAGCCACCGCCATCAGGTTTTTAAAACTGTCCGTGTCCACCAGACGGAATGACAGCATTTCAAAGGCCAGGAATTTGGAAATGCTGGCATTCAGGACCAGGGATTGCGGGTGGGTAGGGGGGTACTGTCAGTAAAAAGGACTTTGCCAGTGTTCCTGGCCGTTTCCGGGTGGTGCGCGCGCATCCGTGCGCGCTCGCGCGCTCCCGTGCGCGCGCCTGTGCGCGCGCACGCGCCGGAAACGGCGCCAAATGGTGCCTATTTAAACCCTGGACATCCTGCACCAAGTTGCTGCTTGTTCTACAGCGTTCCAGACCTGTGAGCCTCAGCTCCCTACCTGTTCCTGTGTTTTCACCTGTTTCCTGTCTACCCGGCTTGCTTTGACCTGTTGTCCGCTACCTGCATCGACCCCGGCTATCCACGACCATCCGTTTGTCTACTCCTCTGTACCTCCGCTGCCCGCCCGTTAACGAACCTTGCCTGAACTTGACGATCCGCTTGCTTAACCCCTTTTGTACCTTTCTGCCTGCACGTTGCCAACCCTGCTTGTACGACCATTCTCCTGTTTGCACGACCTGCTGGAATCTCACTACAACATCTGTGACCATCCAGCCCTCGTGCCATCCCGCACTCTCGGGCCTCTGTCTACACTACCAGGGGTCCTTGAATCGGGTGCGCAAGAGCGGTTGTTCCCTGCACAAGACAGACTCCACCGTCAGGTACGTAACAGGTACTTCCTTTTTCTCTCAAGTGTTTGGTAGATGGAGATGTAAGCTTCCATGGGACCCTTTGGAAATGCTTGGGGACGGTGGCGGTGCTGTCACATGCTCTATTTGCTGGGTGGCAGGTGACACTGTCACTGTAGAGGTGGAGGAAGAGGCCGAGGCAGCAGCAGAAGAGGAAGCAGAAGGAGGCCGAGACCTTTCTTGGATTTTGAGGTAATTATTCCAATGCAGCTTGTGCCTTGAATTTAGATGCCTGATCATGCAGGTTGTGGTCAGGTTTAGAAAATGTATGCCTCGGCTCAGGCTATCATTGCACAGCTTGAAACCACTCGTGTCTTGTCGTCAGCACATTGTCTGAAGAACTGCCTCGCGGGGGAATGCCTTTGAGCTGCCTTTGGTGTGCTAGGTCCCTGGGTGCAGTGGGTAGTAGCAGGCCTACTGTCTAGGGGACGCTCGCTCTGCTTTTGCAACCTGCTTCCTCTTTTGCTGTGCTGGTGCCTCTGTGCGACCACCACCTCTTCCTCCAAACTGCACACGTCACTCGCATGACCCTCATTCCATGTGGGGTCTAGGACCTCATCATCCTCCTCCACATCATCTTCCAACCACCCTTCACCACTGCCCTCCTTGTCCGTCTGCACACTGAGGAAAGCTGCAGCAGCTGGCATCTGTGTTTCATCATCATCAGAGACATGCTGCGCTTGTGTTTTCATGTCCTCATCCTGCAACAGAAGTGGTTGGGCATCGGTGTACTCAATGTCTTCCAGTTCTTGGGCAGGGCTATGTGGATGGCCCACGGAAAGCACACCAGGAGAGTCATCAAAAAGCAAAAGAGTCTCTTGCATGACTTGGGGCTCAGACAGCTTGGCTAATTTACAAGAGGCTGAGGTGAAAGGCAGATGGCCATGGGGTTCAGGTGCCAACTCTGAGCTTTCATCAAGGGACCGGGAGAGAGACAATGTGAAGGAACTGGAGGCATTGTCAGCCACCCAATCTACTATCGCCTGTACTTGTTCTGGCCATTCGTTGAGCAGCATTCGGGCCTAAAGTATAACGTTGAAGGTTCTGTCGGCTACTCGCACCTGAGGAAGGTGTTTCACTTGTGCGTGTAGCTGGCACAGATCGACCACATCCTCTCCTTCCAACAGGAGCTGCAGCAGCACCACCAACACAAGCAGCACCAGCAGCACCAGCAGCACCACGACCACATCACTTATTTGACTCTCTCCTCATTTTGCCCACAAATGTACTATGTAGCACTATTTAAATATTAATTAATATTTAAAAAAATGAATAATAAATTCTTCTTCCACAGGAGCAGCAGGAACCTGACCCTATAGGAGTAGGCAATGATTTTAGAACAATTATATGTCCCTTACAGGACCAGCAGGAACCTCTCCCTTTAGAACTAGGAGATGATTATAGAACAATAATAATCTGTCCCTTACAGCAACAGCAGGAACCTGACCCTATAGGAGTAGGCGATGATTTTAGAGCAATTATCTGTCCCTTACAGGACCAGCAGGAACCTCTCCCTTTAGAACTAGGAGATGATTATAGAACAATAATAATCTGTCCCTTACAGCAACAGCAGGGACCTGACCCTATAGGAGTAGGCGATGATTTAAGAACAATTATCTGTCCCTTAAAGGACCAGCAGAAACCTCTCCCTTTAGAACTAGCAGATGATTATAGAACAATAATAATCTGTCCCTTACAGCAACATAAGGAACCTGACCCTATAGGAGTAGGCGATGATTTTAGAACAATTATCTGTCCCTTACAGGACCAACAGGAACCTCTCCCTTTAGAACAAGGAGATGATTATAGAACAATAATAATCTGTCCCTTACAGCAACAGCAGGAACCTGACCCTATAGGAAAAGGCGATGATTTTAGAACAATTATCTGTCCCTTAAAGGACCAACAGGAACCTCTCCCTTTAAAACTAGGAGATGATTATAGAACAATAATAATCTGTCCCTTACAGCAACAGCAGGAACCTGACCCTATAGGAGTAGTCGATGATTTTCGAACAATTATCTGTCCCTTACAGGACCAGCAGCAACCTCTCCCTTTAGAGCTAGGAGATGATTATAGAACAAAAATAATCTGTCCCTTGCAGCAACATAAGAAACCTGACCCTATAGGAGTAGGCAATGTTTTTGGAACAATTATCTGTCCCTTACAGGACCAGCACGAACCTCTCCCTTTAGAACTAGGAGATGATTATAGAACAATAATAATCTGCCCCTTACAGCAACAGCAGGAACCTGACCCTATAGGAGTAGGTGATGATTTAAGAACAAGTATCTGTCCTTTACAGGACCAGCAGAAACCTCTCCCTTTAGAACTAGGATATGATTATAGAACAATAATAATCTGTCCCTTACAGCAACAGCAGGAACCTGACCCTATAGGAGTAGGCAATGATTTTAGAACAATTATCTGTCCCTTACAGGACCAGCAGGAACCTCTCCCTTTAAAACTAGGAGATGATTATAGAACAATAATAATCTGTCCCTTACAGCAACAGCAGGAACCTGACCCTATAGGAGTAGGCGATGATTTTAGAACAATTATCTGTCCCTTACAGGACCAGCAGAAACCTCTCCCTTTAGAACTAGCAGATGATTATAGAAAAATAATAATATGTCCCTTACAGCAACATAAGGAAACTGACCCTATAGGAGTAGGAGATGATTTTAGAACACTTATCTGTCCCTTACAGGACCAGCAGGAACCTCTCCCTTTAGTACTAGGAGATGATTATATAACAATAATAATCTGTCTCTTACAGCAACAGCAGGAACCTGACCCTATAGGAGTAGGCGATGATTTTAGAACAATTATCTGTCCCTTACAGGACCAACAGGAACCTCTCCCTTTAGAACTAGGTGATGATTATAGTACAATAATAATATGTCCCTTACAGCAACATAAGGAACCTGACCCTATAGGAGTAGGAGATGATTTTAGAACAATTATCTGTCCCGTACAGGACCAGCAGGAACCTCTCCCTTTAGAACTATGAGATGATTATAGAACAATATAATCTGCCCCTTACAGCAACAGCAGGAACCTGACCCTATAGGAGTAGACGATGATTCTAGAACAATTACCTCTCCCTTACAGGACCAGCACGAACCTCTCCCTTTAGAACTAGGAGATGAATATAGAACAATAATAATCTGTCCCTTACAGCAACAGCAGGAACCTGACCCTATAGGAGTAGGTGATGATTTTAGAACAATTATCTGTCCCTTACAGGACCAACAGGAACCTCTCCCTTTAGAACTAGGAGATGAATATAGAACAATAATAATCTGTCCCTTACAGCAACAGCAGGAACCTGACCCTATAGGAGTAGGTGATGATTTTAGACCAATTATCTGTCCCTTACAGGACCAACAGGAACCTAAGTAGAGGATCAAGATTTCCCTCTCCAAGGACAACCAGGACATTCCCTGTCTATTAA
>BLSH010543645.1:81507-92796 GCA_018402905.1 Glandirana rugosa
AGACTAACACCTGAGCACCAGTACTAGTATCTCTCCCTCCCTCAAAGCACCAGTACTAGTATCTCTCCCTAGTCCACAATCAGATTGTTCTGTGCAGCAGGATGAGGTATGAAATCTGTCTCTCAAAGCACCAGTACTAGTATCTCTCCCTAGTCCAGTCAGATCGTTCTATGCAGCAGGATGAGGTCTGCAATCTGTCTCTCAAAGCACCAGTACTAGTATCTCTCCCTCCCTCAAAGCACCAGTACTAGTATCTCTCCCTAGTCCACAATCAGATCGTTCAGTAATGCAGGATGAGATGTTCTGCAATCTGTCCCTAACAGAGCCAGCAGCATCCTCTCCCTAAACTATCCTGAGAGCATATGACATGCAGCACGGTGACTCCAGCCCCACATAGAGGCTGGATCACATGGTGCACTGGCCAATCACAGCCATGCCATTAGTAGGCATGGCTGTGATGGCTTCTAGGGAAAACCAGTGAAACACTTGTTCATTGGCTGCCCTTGGCAGCTTTTCAACACATGGAGTAAAATAACAGAACCCCGGACCCGAACCCGGACTTTTTTTGAAAAGTCCGGGTTCGGGTCCCGGACACCTAAAAGTTTGGTACGGACCCGAACTTTACAGTCCGAGTTCGCTCAACACAAACCCTTGGCTCATTTTGTCTGATGTGACAAGCGCGCACACATGGCAAAATATCTGTGTTATTTATATTAGACTTTAGAGTTATGACACTGTTTTATAATCAATAATTACAGTATGTGCACTATAACAATATATCGTATTGTCTTCTTAGAACTTCTCGCGCTGCAATGCTTGTCTTCCTCTGAAGCAGCATCATACAAAGAATTTCAAAACATGTTGGGACACAGCTGATAATCTAGGCTGAGCTCTTCACATATCGGCTGGCCTGGTAGGCTGCACCAGTGTTGCTTGCATCACATGAGAAGGTGTTATGTATTGTCTTCAATTGTGTCCCATATTGTAGGGACTATTATACATTTTAATACATATCAATAAATGTCAAAATGTTATATTTCCTGCACTCTTTCCTACTTGTGTGAGTGAACTGCTACCCTAAAAATCCCCATGGGGCTACATTTGTTTTACAAGTAATTTGGAACACGACAGAGCTGGGTCAGCACCGCATCCCAAAATTATATGATATACAAAAAAAGAGAAGAGAAGAAACTTTGCGGGTCTTTAAACATGTTGTGGAATATGGACCCAATAAGTATGATAAAATACCATGGTGATCCTTAAATTCCTATAGACAAACCGCAGAGCAAGTAATAACAGTCCATGGATACTGGGGTGTGTGTATGGCCTGATGGCCTGCTCACGATAGTGAGACAGGCGATGCCCCCATTGGGATCGTATAACGGTTTATATCCATGGATTCTGCAGTGATCCTTTCTTGACCAACGTGTTTCGCCCCTAGGATTGGGCTTCTTCAGGGGATCGTAGGAAGGATCAAGAGATAAGGTCACTACAATAGTATATACAACAACAAAAGTGAGATATACTCACTGCAATAATAAATACAACAACAAACAATTATAAATCGAGCATAAAGGCATCTATGCATAAAGCTATATATTTTTTTTGTGTATTTTTTTATATATACTAGCTAGATGCCATCCCTTACAAAATATATCTAAAGATTTCAAACTATTTGAAATTACTCATAAATGTGTGTATCATCGTATGTCAATTAGATGGTTCCTCTCGATACATGTTAAAAAAAAAAAAAAGGGGGGGGGGAAGGATGAGAAAGGGAAGGGAAAAGGAAGAGAGTGAGGGGAAGAGCTGGATCCTAAAACAGCTTTCAGGACATGACACCACGCATGAATAACATTGGACAGAAGTGATATAAAAATATCCAATATTCGCCGCTAGTCAATGCCATAAGCAGCTGTGTAGAAAACAAACTGTATATAATGCGTGCAGGAATCAATATCATAGGGGAGCCAAACCTACTAGATAGAAAGGAGGGGAACAAAAGTCCCAATACAAAAAAAGAAAACAAACCCTATAAGTATGTAAGTATAGCCAGTTGCTTATCAGAACTTACATATGAACGTTCTTGTGAGCACCAAGTACGTCTCCCACTATGCCGCCGGCTGTACAGAATGTCACTCATAGCATGTATCAATTCCTCAAAAATTGCCACTTCCTGGGTAAACAGAAGTATTGTAGCAATTAAAGAGGCTTGGTTGATAAGAGACAGACACATGTAGTAACGTTTGCCAAAGGGCTAAACAAGAAACCTTATTGATTACCTGGTCATGTATTGCAAGAGTAGAAAGGTGAGGGAGAAAGGGGACCGAGCCAAATGGCTCAATCCCGTGTCCACCGATATCAAACGCTGCCTTCTACAGAAATCAAAGGAAAAAGTCCCGCCGCTATATAGCTGGGGGTTCGCGCCAAAACGTCTCAAGACGCGTCCCCCAGATATGACGTCATGCAGGTGCGCATCCTAATTGCGAGAATGCTATGGGGCGAAGGTACTCAGCTCCGATAGTGAACTCGCACACGGATGCTGACTTCTGCCCAAAGCCCCTAGTAGTGACGGGACTGAGCAGCTGGTCCGGAAAACCCGGAGACGCCAATCCCCTATGCCGGGAGTGGCTCCAAACTCTCCACCTATTGTGGAGAGGGAAAAATGGTAAACCAAAGAAGGAGACAGTCCCAGCCAGGGGACAGGCGTATCCCGGGCCGACCAGAGAATACCGCCCACGTCCCGCCAAGATCCCTCAACCACATAAAAAAGTGAGATATACTCAGAAGACTTAGAATAAAAAACAGACAGAATTGTTAATGACCCACATCGGCCAAATGCTGATTAACAATTCTCTAGGTAAAACACAGTTAGTTAAGCCTGAAGGAGGGGAACTATTAAGGATATGGTGATGGAGCTAGAACAAATAGTCCAATGCTCCTCACACATATCAAAGATTTCAACATTACAAGCTTGACTGTGAAAAGGCTACATTTGTTTTTTGCTGTATATTGGGATGTGGTTGGCAGTCATCAGTTGTGACATCAGGTTGGGTTCTCTTTCTCTTAATTTTCTGGTTAAATAAATGTCCCACCCCTAATTAAAGTACATTTTTCATCTACAATGACTTGCTAGATGCTAAGCAATAAAAGGTGCCCCTGGATGTTTTTTTAAAAATGTTGGCAACTATGTGAAGGCAGACCAGGGTTTTAGGTCGATGAAAAATTCTGACTATTATTTCTCCTGTCTTCTGTAGCATTACATTACATTCCTACATTTTGTGCAATATGTTTATAGGCATGTAGAAGAGACAGGGAAAAGGGTGGAGTTGTTAGTGGTTATTTTGCTGTAGGTGTTGATAGGCATTTCCTTCACAATAAAAATGTAGAGATATCAGAGTTGCTGCCGGCTTCTTGACATGGCTCAGTATTCCTTGAGGGGGGTGATCAGGAGAGCGTCAACCCTTCAGCCATCTTGGGCTGTTGTCAGCTCTCAGAAAAAAGTAACCAAACAGAGGGAACAGTGATATGATTGGCAGGTACGATTGAGCAAAAAATAAAGGGGGCAGAATTTTCTCAGATACATGCAAGGATTTATTGACAACGACTATTTAAATCCTAGGATGTTGCTTTTGCATGGAAATGCATTCAAACAATACAAAGAAAAGCTCACCTGCCATGATGCTGTTTTCTGTAAAACTGTGTAAACTGTGCCATCAATCAACATGATGCACTAAAAGGGTAATCCCCAGGCACAAAACAGTCAGCTTCTGGGCCACATATTAGCTGCTCACTTTTTGTAAGGAATATCCTCAAAATATTAATTTGTTATATTTAGTGTTTTCAACAGTTTCTCATTTTAAATCAGTATCCTAATTTTTCAATTAGACCAGTGTTCTTTTAAGTTTAAATTTAATCTGATCTGCTTTTGCCAATACTTAAAATAGTCTTTATTAATAGTCATATATTTGCATTGAAAATTATTAATTATTAATTGGTCAGTTTATTTATATGCATTTAACTAAAAATCATTACAATTCTAAAAACAGTTTGAAATAAAATCTTGGAATAAGTTCTGTTTCCCTTTCTCTGCTTTCACTTTTTCCCATTTGCTTCTACATTCCTCAAAGGACCTTTCATTTGAGTTTTAAAATAGAACAATTTGGGAGATTGTTTCATTTGTATAGCCAGGAGGCCTTATACTAAGAGGTTATCCTCCACAGGACAGTTAGGGATGCATATTTATTTTGGTAACCTTTTCGCTGCTAGATGTGCCAGGAACACATATTTCTGCAGTGCATTGTACAAGCCCCCCTGGCAACAATATTAAATCAGTTTGCTCACTGCACAGCTTTAGCCTTCTTACATAACATTGATCAGCACTTGTATTGCAAAATAAAGGCATTACTAACAGATCAGTGTCTCTGCTCAAGACCTATGAAGCATTGCAAGGATTTAACATTTTGATTAAGTCAGACATTTATGAACAAATGCCATAATTTAGTTAATGATATGGCAGTACTCTAAAATGTATACAGTCCTGTAAATTTATATTTGTTTTTATTCTAAGGTCTGTAAAATAATCTTCTGGTTTGGTATCCTAAAATACTATTTTGCTGTGTAAACCTGTAGTTCTTGAAGTAATACTAAAAAGTAAAAAAAAAAAAAAGAAGGAAAAAACAACACCTAAAATGTGACTGGTGGCTGTTAAGTTCTTGTCTTGCAATTATAAAACTTTCTTTTATTTTTTTTTTATTAGTCTCACATGTGGGCTGTCTCTTTTGTGAAAATTCTTTTTTGAAGCAGTTTTTTTTAGATTATCAGCTTTTATTTATTCATGCAAAACCCCTATTGCAAAAGGACAAAAAACATTTGCTGTAACTGATTATTTCTTTATAATCTCTATTTATAGTAAAACATTTATACATAAAAAAAAACAAAAAAATCCCCAACACCATTACAATTCCCCAAGACATACAAGTGTTCAGAAAAAAAGGGGGGGGGGGGGTTTATACATCTTTAACACAACAAATTAAGGTAAAGATTACACAATGAACAAAAGTCAAAATTGCCTCCCCTCCATGAAATAGGAGACTATTGAATCCTACTCACTATGCTATAATAAATACAATTTTGACATAGAACTCTTCTAGTCTATTACTATAAGTGCAAACCCATTTCTCAGCTTCCATAATTTTGTTAACCTGTTTCACCCAATGTTCTATAGTAGGTGCTTGTGACTTTTTCCAGAAGACGAAAATTAGTCCTTTAGCTGCATCCGGCAGGTATGGGACTATACTCTTCTTATATGCCCTGATGAGACTTTGAGTGCCATAAAAAAGGCACTGCAAAAGGTCATCCTAAATCAAGACCGTGGTTATTTCAGATACTGAATTCCTGAACTATACCCAGAATGGCCTGATCTTGGGACATTCCCACCAAATATATATACAGGGTCCCTGTAGTCCGCAACCACACCAGCATCTGTGTCCTGTAAACGGCCCAGGTGACAGTAAGGCCGCGCCTCTTCCTCAGGCAAGAGGAAGAGGCGTGGCCTTACTGTCACCTGGGCCGTTTCCGCCTATGAAACGCGTCGCACAGCGAGTGACGTCACGGACCTGTGCCCCCGCCTCCCGCGCTCCAAGCCTCGTCCTGGAAACACAGCCGGCAGCTTACCATCCTCCAGTGGACGTACATAGACTGGTTATAGTGTGTGGAGACAGAACCCCCCTCGCTGCAGAGTATCCTAAGTGACGCCACTACGGACTGGCTTTCCATGCTGCTTACCCTTCTGCACTTTGTGAGTGTTTTTATACCATTGTGATTAAATGTTCTTTTAAATATTGCACTTAGAGGCGCCTCCTTCTCTCTTTTTCTCTTTTAGCAAATACGAAGCCCGGTTCAGCTTCTCAGGATTGGCTGCCTTCTCTCCAGGATTATCCTAAAAAAACTTTTTAAAACAACTTTTCTCCTTCTCACCTCTTAGACTATATGAAGTGGTAGGGACGTTTTTCTCCACTTCCCCATAAGACTGCCTTGTATATCAATTTTTTGGACATAGTGACTGGGCTGATAACAACTGTGCGCATATAATTGTTTTTTCTGAGCACCCTATTGAGGACATTTCCCTTCGCTTCATGTCCCAAAGACACCATCCAGCAGAACATCCTTCTTGACAGCACAGTTCATTTCTCAATTCCTACTGGAGATGGATAGTGCAGGAAAAGGAGGCTGGGAATATTGCTTTGATTTGCTGTGGCCCGGGACTATGCCTGCCCCTAGGAACTGGCATAGAACATAAACTGATTGGCTGGTTGGAGTTAAGCCTGCCCTCTGCTCTGATGGAGAACAAATTGCAGAGGATGCTTGGGCTGAGTGGGAAGACAGTGAGCCCAGAGACAGGGCTGAGAACAGGGAGCCTGCAGGAAAGGGGCAAGGTATTTTTTGCCTGATACCATTGGCAGAGCCTGTGGAGTATACTGCAGGTGAACTGCAGGACTGTGTGCTGTGTGGCTTTTCTGGAGATGCAGGAGGTGAAGAGACCATGTGCTGCTAAATTGTGTGCTGTTGCAGAGACAATGTGGTGCTGTCCTGCATGCAAGGGGCAGGCTGCTGCAAAAAATAGCTCCTATAACCTGAGGTTACTGCTGTGGATATAGCTGCTATGCTGAGAACCAAGCTAATAATTATCTTTCAAATAATTTTAATACAATTCGTGGAATATTGGAAAATATACTGTGTGTTATATATTCACGTTATATGTGAAGTACCACCTTAAAAATTCCCAAAATTAGAGAATTATGTACATACAAGTATGTATTAGGAATGTGATGTGATAGACTATAGCACCAGTCCTGTTTGTTTAACTATATGATGAAAAGAAACAATTGAGTTCCTTGGAAAAGGGATTTTGGTACTGTCACAGGCATGTGGATAAGAATACATATACATTTCAGCAAGACAATTATTTTTTGCCATTATGAATAAAGGAAAGTATGACGCTATGTTTTAGTCAAGAGTCAATAGAGTGATAGGTCTGCAGGTCTACAGGACATTCATTCTACAGGGTCCTTATCAAATTTTGTCAGGCGTAGAATAGTAGCATCATATGTACTTGTTGGCAATGTCCGATGTATGAAGGCCTTCCCATAGACCTTTTTTTTAGGTATCAGGAACAATGCTGTCCAGATACCTTTTATAAACTTCTAAAGTCCATCAAAATGTGATGCTTTTCTTTCCAATAGTCCAAAGAATGTTATGACTTTCCTTATCCAGAAAAAGTCACTTTTTTCCAGCATCTGCACCTAGGCCAATTAAGGAAACTCTACTGCCTCTAGGTCATCTTGGATTTGGGTGTGCCAAATTCCCAGAAGGGATTCAGTATGCCTTCAGTATCAGTGAGAATTGAATGATTTGCACTGCAGATTTTAAAGATGGAAGTAGAAAGTTATTATTGCTTAGCAATATAAGCTAGTAGCTTGCAAGAGTAATTCCCATACTCAAAATACTTCTAATACTTCCGGTTCCGGCGCCATATGTGAGGGACGCGAGGCACAGCGGCTCCGTCTCCCCCGGCTATTACCTGCCTATAAAATCCGTCTGAGACCTGCCAGACAGCTGAATTGAGTACCGGACACCCTCCACAATGATCCAATGGACAAATACCTGAAAGGCGCCAGCGCCAGCTCGCCTGGCCTCGGCAGCACAATGCAGCCACACACAGCCGCTGAGGGATCCAAGATGGCTCATCTCCTCACGGAGGACAGGATGGATCTGACGGCCCCTGGGTCCGATCGTGCCCTCGGGTCCGATCGCGTGTCTGGATCTGAGCGTGCCCCAGGACACGATTGTGCATCTGGAACCGACCATACTGCTCACTTCCCAGCATACAATCAGATAGCACAGGCAGTGGCTGACCTGATCCTTCCCCACATATCACCTGTGGTGGATACAGCCATTGCCACCGGCTTAACCCAGCTGCAGAAGGAATTGGGTGAACAGCTCCATAGAATCGGCGAAGCAGAACACAAAATCGCCAGTCTGGAGGAAGAGGTATACCAACACGAAGGTACCCTACAAGAGCACGCCAAGATACACTCTTATATTCATGACAAACTCGAGGACCTTGAGAACAGGTCCAGGAGATACAATCTCCGGATTGTAGGCCTCCCTGAATCTTTCCAAGCGGGGTCTCTCCTTCATCTTTGTGCCTTCCGCATACCCGAGGCCCTAGGTCTGCCAAATCCCTGCATAGCCGAGCGAGCGCACAGAATTGGAGCCCCAGACCCCAATCGCAAGTCTCCGAGGCCGGTCATAGTGAAATACCTAAACTATACAGACAGGTTGGCCATACTACAGGCTTTCCGCAAGTCACGCATCCTGAACATCGATGGCCAGCCCCTTCTCATCTTTGCAGACTACTCCCCAGAAGTATCAAAATGCAGAAAGGCGTTCCAACCAATATGTGTGGAGCTGTATAAACAGGGAACTCACTTCACACTTTTCCAGCAACTTTGAGACTCTTGACCCCCAACGAAGATCAACTCTCCTTCCATACACCCGAGGAGGCAGACTCTTATCTCCGCTCTAAACTCACCCGATCAGGGAGGGGAGGCGCCAATATGGAGGTGGAACCCACTGATCCGAGGGAACAGAGGAGCCCTAGAAAGGACCCCCCAAAACGCCTTTGTGTGAATTACTCTAACGGAGCAAACCGCAAATGACCCCATCTTCCTTCCACCTTCCGCATCACGTGAGATCTCTTTACCTGCCAACCTACTGACTTTTGGTCCATGAGGAGTAGACAATGCTGAGGCCGCTCGTCTCTTCCATTTTCTTTTGTAGGCCATGGGCACCTGTATGGCATCTCCTTGCCGGGCAGTCGGTAATGCTGGGCAGGGGTTTAGGACTCACATCCGGAAAAAAGTGAAGTCGATAGCCCGCTTGGTTGTCATGTTTAGTTTTTGTTTAACCTTTCTTGTTTTTTCTCCTCTTTTTCTCCCCTCTCCGCGACTGCAGGATGTCCTTTCCTATGTTCATCCCAAGCTCCAGACGAATTCATGCCACCTTAACCATGAGTCACCAACCATATACATATGCCACCTTTATGATATAATCACTTTTCTAACACTGCGTGCCCTGACCTCTGCATGCGGGTAGTCTCCTGGTATGTCAAGGGGCTGAGATCCCCTACCAAGCGTATGAAAATATTCAGACATCAGAGTGCGCATGCGCGAAGCTCGGTGATGGACGCCTGACACCGGAGCTCCGCGCCTTTCCAACAGATCGCGTCCCCAGCAGCGTTCTGACCGGACCCAGCTAACCTCCTACCCCCCGGACGAATCCATCAACCTCCCGGGATCACCCCTGGACGGACCGGGGACTCTCCACAGGGGTGCCCGCTGCCGGAGAGAAGCAAGATTTTGAGGCCGTGGATCCTAAGATGGCGGCGGTAAGGCTGTAACGTCTCACACAGCGCTCCCAGGCCTACGGATTATTAGGCAGCCCCTCAGAGTACATCCTGAGTAAGACACTGTTTCCCTTGGGCACTCTGAGTCCCACTGCCCGCCACACCGGGGAATTAGGCAGAGGGAGAACCCCTAAGGCCTAGTCAGTCACGCAACCGCCATTGCCCAGGGATAAGCACACACTACCATCACCCCCTCTGGACGCTCCCCTGGCGGTGGGGGCTCGGTGGAGGGGCACCCGGACTGCAAATTGAGCAGATCCTAGACACAGCAGTCCCTGATCCAGGCTGCTTTCTTCCTACGTCTCTCATGTTTATTTTATTTTTTACGTTTTTATACGTTTTTTGGGCGGACACTGCTACCCTGACCACCAGGCTATACAAACTGCCAGGCCTCACATAAGGCCTTTTTCAGCCACTGGGAAAGAAGTCTGACTCACATTAACGCGGGGCCTATACATTAGCAATCAGAGACGGACTTTCCTTATTGCATGTGGGCTAAGACTGTCAGACGCAATCTACAACCCCAATACGGCCAGCCCTCTAAAGGCACCCCTGTCAGCAGTATGCATTCAGACCACCAGGCCTTGGAAGCGACACCTCCAGAGTTTCCCGACTCCCCAGACTGGCAGGATACCTCTCACCACTACCCAAGAGGGGGAGAACCGGGTCACCCTGACATCTCGGTCCCTCTCTCACCGGCCTCTACGGTATCTCTACTCAATCACACCATTGACGAGATCCTGAGGTCTCCTGGATCAGAGCAGGTCACTCACCCCCATACTATTATGAACAAAGAGCATCACCCATCCCAGGCGCAGGACATGTCTCTCATGTTCCAGAAGTTTGCTGATTTGCTAGACAAGGGCCTAGCTCAGACTGCAACAAGGATAACCTCAGAGATCAAATCTGATCTCCACATGCTGGGAGCACGTATTGAGGCAGTGGAAACTAAAGTGGATACCACTGTAGCCCGTGTAAACCAGAACTCCAACATTATCCAGGATCTACATAACCGTCTGGAGGGGGCGTTAGCAAAAATTGATGACTTGGAGAACAGGTCGAGGAGACTCAACTTTAGAATCAGGGGGCTCCCTGAGGAAGTCAAAAACATCCCTGAAGCAGTTCATACCCTCATAAAATCTCTCATCCCGGACATTCGCCCTCACAAGATGGAGCTTGACCGGGCACACAGGGCACTGGGCCCTCCCCGCACAGATGGTCTCCCAAGAGACATAGTGGTAAAGCCTCACTACCATAGCACCAAAGAGGAGGTAATGGCTAAAGCCCGTTCTATACCACAGCTCAAATTACTAGGCCACTCTATTCAAATTTTTGCGGATCTATCTCCCTTCACAATTCAGAAACGGAGGTCCCTAAAACCACTTCTCACCCTGTTATCCCAGAAAGAAATCAAATATGGATGGCAATTTCCTTTCGGTCTGAAGTTTGACTACCAAAACAAATCACACAAATTCTCCTCCTTACAGGAGGGAGAGAGGCTCCTGCAGCAGCTGGGGATTCTATCCAAGGACCCTCCCTCTCCAATGCAAACCTCAGCTTCGAGCCTATCCAAACGCCCTCCTCCTTCAAGCCCGCTCACTACTCTCTGGCAAAAGCCCAAACTCAAAAAGGCAAAGGAAGGAATACCACCCTGAAGAGGATAATGGGTTCCCACGTTTGGAGACCTACCATGTTCACTTCTCTTTAATCATCTCCATGCCCTGAGATGACTTGGTTTGCTCTGATGCAATAACACTGCTCTTTGGTCAGGGGGGACTATTCGTTTTCTTTTTAATTTTTGCTGGCTCCCCCCCCCCCTT
>BLSH010543645.1:112058-124401 GCA_018402905.1 Glandirana rugosa
GGGGGGGGGGAAGGGGAAGGAGAAGGAGAGGGATTTTTTCCGGATGATAAAGATCCCAAGACAACCAACCCTATATTCCGGTCTCCAAGTTTAGATAATCGGTGGAAGGCCTTTTTTAGGGAGAGGAAGAGGAAGGGGAAGGGGGGGGGGGGAGCCAGAGGGAGAGGACATATGAGGGATCCAGCCCCTCGCCCCTATTATCCCTACCCATATCAGATAGGATGGGACCCTTCAGTTGGGCAACAAACCTGAGGTATGAACTATCAAAACCTTATGCGAGGAAGAGAGGGTGCAGAGCCGGGAGGCGTGTTAAACAAAAAAAGGAGAAGGGAGAGCGAATAGGGGGTATTTATAACCTTGCTCAAGTTGACCTATCCCCATGTGTAGGGGAGCATATTCCATTTTTTTGGTTCCCGCCCCTGCCATCCTTTTTTAGGATGAGGGCGAATATCCGGTATGAAGGGGGTGGGTATAGGGTGGGGGTGGGGGGATCTGCGGGGATGTAAGGGGAGGGGAGAGGGAGGGGAAGAATTGGGGAAGTGGAAGAGGGGTGAGAGAAGTAGTGTATGTATGTGGTTAGGAAGGGATTGGCTCTTTTACCAGTCTGGAGTTGAACTAAACCTGGGGAGGGCCCGAGGGCAACCCCCTATACCTCCCGGATTTTCGTTGGTGTTTCTCGCCCACGGCTGGTCCCCCCCGGTCACTAAGTGCTGGGGGATGGGACCAGTTTGCGCGGGGGGTCCATCCACGAGGAAATAGCCCCGGGGGGGTTCACAAGATAAACATAACAACAATGTCAACTGACAGAATAAACAGTTAGGTAACTATCAATAACAATTTTACCACAGCTTCGTAGCATCTCGAAAACTGTAATCTTGCTGGATAACTTGTTCAGGTAAGGGTCTCCTTGGGGACGACCCTTTTGAGGCACTTACAGTTCACTCATCGTTCCGCCATGGGATCGTTCATTTTCGGGGAGTCCTGTTGGGTTATGGCGAGATAGATGGATTTAGTGAATGCTCCTAGTGTAGCGAGATTGGAATAAATCTGAGTCCTTTGGGCCGTCTCGATTATGCTTGTGCTGGTTGGAGCTCTGTTGGGCCAAAACGGATCCTCTTGTAGGGGGGTTTCATCGGGTTTCCAGGCTTGTTTGAGTTGATAGATGATTTCCTGGGTGAGTTCCTTGTGGTAGCCTCCAATTGAGGAGTTTGGTCCATATCTAGTTGCATTGAGTTGGTTATGTATTGCTCGGCTTCCAGCGGGGACGTAAACGAAAGTTTCTCTCCCTGGGGTGACTGGAAGTATAGAGTAGCAGGGTAGGCCAGGCTGAATTTGATGTTGTGGTCGTGGAGGGTAGAGCACACTGGAGAGAACATCTTTCTTTTCTGCATAACTTCTATGGAGTAGTCTGCGAAGATTAAAAGGTTATGTCCCTCAAAGGTTAGAGACCGGGCTCTCCTGAAGCTTTGTAAGATGGCTTGCTTGTCCATGTAGTTTAAATATTTTACAATAACTGCTCTGGGCTTTGAGCGCGTGTCTGACGGCTGTCCTATTCTGTGTGCCCTTTCCAGCGTGCAGGGGGTGCGGAGCCCCAGTAGATCTGGTATGGCCACTGCACATAGCTTAGGAAGGGTGTGGGGCGAGTAGGACTCAGGAAGGCCTATGATGTGGAGGTTGTTCCTCCTGGCCCTGTTCTCTAAATCAATTACCTTGTCCTGTAGATCTTTCTGGGTTGCTGTCAGTTTTGCAACCGATGCGATCAGGGCATTCGTGTCATCCTCGACATTGGACAGTCTGTTCTCTGTTTGGTCAAGCCTGGTAGCTTGTGCCTGCAGGTCCTTTTGTAGTTGGTCAATGCCTTTCTGTATGGCTGAGTCAACTGCTTCTGTAATCATGGGCCTCATAAGTAGCGCCACTGCTTGTGCTATGTCCCCTGGGGGGATTCACTGGCTGTTGTTGAGCCTGGGTAGCAGGAATGTCCTTGTGTAAGGATGAGGCTGGCACTGTTAACTTCGCTGCATATGACATTGCCTGCGCTTGTGGCTGTGCTGCGGCGGCCATATTGGCTGCAGTGTGTGTCTTCTCTCCCCCTGTATTCGGCTGTGATGCGGGCGGTCGGTATCCGGGCCGCTCCACAAAGCGGTCCATGCAGGTCTCTGGGTTGTGAGGGGGGGTCTGGCTAGGGTGATCCACTGGGAATCGTTGTTTTTATATGCCGGATTGTTGGCAGGGGAGCGGAGCTGAGTCTCCTAGCTCCTCTCCATACGGCGCCGGAACCGGAAGTTTTTGCCAAGTTGTTTCAAGTGGTAATGAGGATGGAGGAGATGATGATGATGTCACTGATGCGACGTGGGTGCCAGATAGAGCAGAGGAGGAAAGTGAGGGTGAGGCACAACCCCAACAAGGCAAGCCACCCTATTCCATCACATTGTGGAGCTGTTATCTCCCGGCCCGCTTCTGACAGCTCAGCTGTCTGGGACTTTTTTTAGCACATGTATCACACTGTTGCAATTTGCAAACTTTGTTTCAAGCACATCAAGTGTGGCAAAAACACCAGCCATTTGAGTACCACATGCTTGACAAGGCATTTAACCTCCTTCCACTCAGCTCATTGGCAAGAGCACCTGAAAGCCACTTAAAAGGGTTCAAATCTGTCCCTCCTCCTAACTCACCTCAGTCTGCCCCTGCTATACCTCACGACTAGAGTTGAACAAACACCTGGACGTTCGGGTTCGGCCAAACTTTCCGGAAACATTTGGGTTCGGTACCTTTACCCCGGACCCCGAACCCCATTGAATTCAATTGGGACCCAAACTTTTCGGCACAAAAATGACTGTAAAAAAGTCCTGGAAAGCGCTAGAGGGCTGCAAAAGGAAGAAAAATGGGAGATGTTATTAGATCTGCAATCTGTCCCTTAAGATCGTTCTGTAATGCAGGATAACAGATCGTTCTGTAATCAGATTATTCTGTAATGCAGGATGAGAGATCGTTCTGTAAGCAGATCATTCAGTAATGCAGGATGAGAGATTGTTTTGTAATCAGATCTTTCTGTAATGCAGGATGAGATGTTATAGATCTACAATTTGTCCCTCAAAGCAGTAGTAGTAATCTCTACCTAGTTTTTATCACTGCAATCTGTCCCTCACAGTGCCGGCAGCATCCTCTCCCTATACTAACCTAAGAGCATGTGACATGCAGCACTGTGACTCCAGCCTCTTATAGAGGCTGGGTCACATGATGCACTAGCCAATCACAGCCATGCCATTAGTAGGCATGGCTGTGATGGCTTCTAGGGAAAACCAGTGAAACTCTTGTTGATTGGCTGCCCTGCAGCTATTCAACATGCGTGATAAAATACCAGAACCCAGAACCCAAACCCAAACGTTTTCTCAAACGTTCAGGTTCGGATTCGGGACACAGACACCCGAAAGTTCGGTACGAACCCGAACGTTACAGTTCGGGTTCGCTCAACTCTACTCATGACCTCTCAGCAGGTGACAGGGATGATGGTATGGCGCAAGGTGTCCCAGGTGCTTGTAGCATATCTTCCAGCAGCATACCACCAGTTGTAGACTATAGTGGGCAAATTTCTCTGCCCCATCTGCTTCAGTGAAAAAAAATAAAGTCACTGCCACCCACAAGCCCAGCATCTAAATGCAAGCTTGTCAAAGCTGCTGGCGTTTTAAAAATCCTGCCTTTCTGTCTGGTGGATTCTGCCCCCTTCTGTGAATTTGCAAAATGTGCTGTACCACAATGGCAGGGTCCCAGTCGCTATTTCTTTTCACATAAGGTCATTCCAGCTCTGTACCATCACATGGAAGGCAATGTTGTGGCATTGTATGGCAAGGCAGTCAGCCGCAAAGTCCATGTTACTGCTGACACATGGTCCAGCAAGCATGGTCAGGGACGATATATTTCGTTCACAGCACACTGGTTAACTCTGCTTGCAGCTCAGAAGGATGCAGGACAGGGCTCAGTGCTGCAGATTGTTGTGCCCCCATGTCTCCATACAGCTAGTGGGGATGATGCAAGATTTGTCAGCTCTACCCCCTCCTCCTCCTCCATGCCCTCCTCTGCTGAATTGTCCTATGAACCACAATTACCCCCTAAGCGTTCAAGGGGTGATTTAATGAGTCAAGCTAAAAGGTGCCATGCAGTGCTTCAACTGGTGTGTCTAGGAGACAGGAACCACACTGGAGCAGAGATTCTTGCAGTCCTGCAGGGGCAGATCCACCAGGTGGTTCACGCCATGCCAGCTGGAGCCAAGAATGGTGGTAATAATAATGGCACAAACCTCCTGTCCGCCGTTAGACAGGGAAAGTTGACACATGTGCCATGCCTGGCACATGTCCTCAATTGGTGGTGCAGTATTTCCTAAATACGTACCTAGGGTTGGAAGATCTGCTAAAGCAGGCCAGAAGAGTCTGTAACCATTCCAGGTGGTCCGTGGTCATACACAGCCAGTGCTTGGTTGGCTGAAATTCAGTGGGAATTTCAACTGCCCGTAAACCGCCTGATTTGTGACATGCCCACCAGGTGGAACTCAACTTTGGCAATGCTGCAGCAGCTACAGGCTCAGGCCGGCTCAACTTTTTTCCCTACACCAATGGATGTTCATAAAGGATGCATACACTGTACTGTCACCATTTGATAAGGCCTTTAGGATGGTGAGCCATAACAATGCATGTAAAAGTGATACAAACCCTGTTGTGCTCCTGCTGGAGCAGACTCTGCATGGCATTATGGACAGGGCAATTGAGGCAGAGCAGTGGGACTTCCTTTCCTCTCAAGGCCCACTTTATGCAGACACCATTGTTCCTACGCCACAGAACTCACAAGAGGAGAGGAAGGAGGAGGAGGATTCTGTCAGTTTTGGAGGTATTAAAGCAGAAGAAGACATACGTCAAACAGTAAGAGATGGTTTTCCATCTCCAGAACACTTGGGAGTAGTACGAGGCTGGGAGAAGGCAGTTCCAGATACTATAATCCTCAGTGACCCTGAGGAGTCTGCTTCTCATGCCTCTGCAAATTTGTGGTGCATGGGCTCCCTCGTGCTTCAAAGTCTGCAAAAGGCCCCAAGAATATGTGGCATAAAGGAGAATGATCACTACTGGTTGGCAACCCTCCTTGACCACCATTATAAGGGGAAAGTCTCAGAACTCGTCCCATCCCAACAGAGAGCGCAGAAGTGAAAATCTCTTGAGGACACCTTAAAGAGGAGTTTATTGAATGCTTTTCCTAACTCAGGTAGGTCACAGTGTATTGGAAAACATAGTTTTGAGGCTTCTGTTGGGCAAGAGAGGAATGGTGGAGAAGGTGGCTGCCTAAGGGATGCATTTCGCAATTTTTTTAGTCCTTGCCGTCCAGGGCTGTCAGCTTCCACATCCCATGGGCAGTGTCTGCATCACATTGTGGACAATTATCTACGGGCAAAAACAGAGATGGAGAGCTTTCCTGTTGATGATCCACTGGCTTACTGGCCAGAATTTACCCAGTATGCAAATGAGCTGCTGGGCTGTCCTGCATCCAGTGTGCTTTCCAAATGGGCATTCAGTGCTGCTGAAGGTCTTGTTACTGATAATAGAACGCATCTGTCCACAGACTCCGTGGACCATCTGACATTTATCAAAATGAATCAGTCCTGGATTACCAGCAGCTTTAAAGCCCCTGATGCTGATGTCACTGATTAAGTGTTGTTGGGATGTGGAATCCCTGCAGGACTTCTAGGCTGTCTAGTGTTGTGGGTGTTGATTTCATCTGGAAGAATCTTTTTGGTGTAGGTTTCATGGGCACAATTAACACCCAAAGACCAATTTTTCCCACACCTGTTTGACAGGTGCATATCAATGCAATTTTTGACAGCAAGGCCTATTTTTGCTTTCATCAAGAGTATCTTAAAAGTGTTATGGTATGCAGGCACCATCAACACCCAAAAGACCAATTTTTCTGCACCTGTTTGACAGGTGCATATCAATGCAATTTTTGACAGCAAGCCCAATTCTTGCTTTCAACAGGAGTACCTCTATAGGGTTATGGTGTGAAGACGCCACTGACACCCAAAAAAACTAATTTTCCTCACCTGTTTGATAGTTGCATACCATTGCAATTTTTGACAGCAAGGCCAATTCTTGCTTTCACCAAGAGTACCTCTTATAGGGTTACGGTTTGAAGGTGCCACCGACACCCAAAGACCATTTTTTTCGCACCAGCTACTTGTATGCAAAGTCTGCGAAAGAGACACCAGAATTTATCCAAAAAATCTCTAATCTTGTTCCCAGTGCACTACAGTGTGGCCTCATCATACAGACTGGCTCCCCAAGCTGTTGCTTACAAAATAAAGAAAGTTTGCAGGAATTTTTCATTTTTGTTTTCACTTTAAGCATCAATAAATCACTACTCATTTATAAATTATGTTTTTTACAAACTTATTCTTCATTGATACATGTCTCCCAGGGCAGTACCCGGACCCCATAACCATTGTATGCCCAATTACTTGCATATAAATCTTCAAAATGGGCACTTTTGTTGTTTACAGTTCGGGTCCTATAGACATATATGGGATTCGTTATTCGGTTCTGAACTTTTCCGATGTTTGAAAGTTCTGGTGCAAACCGAACAGGGGGTCGTTCAGCCCATCCCTAGTTCTTATATAGCTCAGTCAATTTACAAAGCGCTTTACATATATATTGTACATTCACATCAGTTCCTGCCCTCAAGGAGCTTACAATCTAAGCTCCTTAACTCACATTCATACATTCACATACTAGGGACAATTTAGTGTCAAGCACTTAGCGTTGTGCTTATTTGGAAAGTCACTACCCAGACAATAGCTCTCTAAATGCACCCAAGAATTGCCATTTGAAAAGGGTGCGTTTAAAACACAGACTCAGAAGTTTAAGCATGACCCATCATTATGGGGGTCATGTATACAGAGTGTGGACTGATGGTATATAATGGTTTGTGGAGGAATTTCCGAGTGCACACAACAAATTGTTTGGTAAATAAAAACGACAAAGGAGTTGATTTACTAAAACTGGAGAGTGCAAAATCTGGTGCAACTGTGCTGGTAGCCAATCAGCTTCAATGTTCAGCTTGTTCAATTAAGCCTTGACAATAAAACCTGGAACCTGATTGGTTTCTGTGTCGAGCTGCTCCAGGTTTTACTCTCCAGTTTTGGCAATCGGGTAGGAGGATAGTGAGGTCAGTGCAACTCCATAGACTCTGACAGAGGAGGCGGGACTGGGAGACCAAGAGGTGAAAGATTGACAAGGAGACGGTGGGTAAGTGTAATCCACCAGAGGGGGAGTGTGACAGGCAGACCAGGGAAGTGGTGGGAGCAGTGACAGGCAGGTTGACCTATTGAGACTAAGTGCTGACGAGCACTGTAAGTGTTAAATTACAAGGGCGGCTGAGCAGAAGCAAAGGGGACACAAAGCAACACAGTTAATAATAAGACAGACTGACGGTGTGTAGTGGAGACGCTGGCTGAGGAGGGTGTAGTGTGAGTAACTGAATACTGCTGAATATTGTTGTTTAACTGAGTTTTCACATCCACATCCATATTTTTCCGATCAAGTCTGTATTGTTAGTAATCAGTAGGTCTAGTAACGCTTTGTTTGTTGTTGGTGCATTTACCATCTGACCCATGAAATTGTCCTGCAAGACATTTAGGAAATGGCGAGCCTTAGATGAGTGCATGGTTCCTTCTGCCCAGTCTAAATCTGGATAATTAAAATCCCCCATTATAATGACCCTTCCCATCCTTGCTGCCATTCCACACTGAGATAGGAGGTCCGCCCCGAAGGGACTCACCCACAGGAGTTAATCAGAGGAAAACACAGTGGGAATGGACAGGGACCCAAGTAGTGCCCGACAGCAACAGGGAGACCACCAAGGGTATCCTATAACCTTCTAGAAGCAGCCATATTGGGACTCCCATTCAGTCAGCCTGCTGCCCAGAAATACAAAGCAATAAGAACGCCTGAGAAATACACAAACGGATCAAGACAAATATACAAAGAACATCCAGTTGAGTTCTATTAGACCATTAATAGGGGCTACTACAGGTTCCATACCAAATTAACCCACTCAACCTTGCATACAGGATGGTAGCCTAAAATTTCCTGCCTGCAGCAAGGGGAAGCACAAAAGCAACCAGAGCCCGTAAAACATTACTTCCTACAACCACACCACGACTATGTCCAGAAAGAGAGTGGGGGACCACAAGACACACAAACTGACATCACTATTCTTCAAGCCGGCACCCCCTAATAACCACGATCAAAAGGGGAAACAAACTAGCGAAGCATACACAGATTTACCAGATGACAGAAGAACCTCACAGGGTAACGAGTCCGCCCCCTCCCGCACATCACACAGGAGAAAACCCTATAACGGGGAGCCCAGCCAAAGCCAGAATGCGTATAGACGCAATAGCCCCTGAACCACAACCGACAGATCCTGCTGCCAATTCACCAGGTGTCAACGCCATACTGAGCTCCTCCATGGCAGCTTTCCCAACCTCCGGCCAACCGGTATTGGACACTACTCTTAAAGACATGCTCATCTCCCTCCAAACTTTGCCGATGAATGACCTCTCTTCTTTATTCATGAAAGTTTCGACTGACATAGGTCACATCCAAGACAGAGTTACGTGTATTGAAACCGGGGTGGAAGCGTGTGTCTCTACAGTTAATGATATCATAGACACGGTCAATGAGGTAAAAGAGGAACAAACCCGGATGAGAGCAAAAATAGCGGATTTGGAAGACAGATCTCGCCGCAATAATGTCAAACTACGCGGTATATCAGAAAATATCCAACCACAGGAATTACAAAGATACGCTAAAGAACTTATGCGCCTAGTTATTCTCGAAGCCTGCCCAAGGGATATAATCATAGATCGCATTCACAGAATCGCGAAGCCCCCACATCTCGCGGCATCGGTACCTAGGGACGTACTGATGAGAATAAAGAACAAAGAGAACTATTGACAGGTTTGAATAGGTCCTTCTGGTCTAAATCATCATATTGTAGTGCCACTCACCCCAGTGTGGGTGTCCTTCTTTAACCAAAGAAACTGCATATACAAAATTGTTCTCCCGAGCCTGTGTGTGGTGTTTGTGCTGTGTATGTCAGGTACTGCCCTCAGGGAGACTTAGTCTTCCTTAGACAGTTTAGATACTTGCTGTTATCTCATTTACATAGGCTTTGATGTTATTGCACATTTTTGCTGCCTTGCACATTTTTTAAAAATAAAATTTAAATTGGCTTTTCATTACATATTGTAGTAATTGCCCTTCCTTTTGTGATAACCGTTCTGGTTCCCCCGGCTCGGGAGAACAATTTTGTACGTACTGATGAGAGTCCACTTTTTCCAGACAAAGGAAAAATTCATAGCCGGAATAAGAAAAATGTCCGCCCTTCCACAACCGTACGAAAACGTACAAGTATTCCCCGATCTTTCCAGATATACTCTCCAATTAAGGAGAGAATTAAACCCCATCAAGAAAGGCCTACATAACCACAAAATTCAATTCAAATGGAAGTACCCGGCCACATTGTTAATCTCAAGACAAGACACTACTTACAAAGTGGAAAACATTCAAGAAGGCCTTCAACTTCTCCACCTCTGGGGGATCATTCCAGACCCGCCATCAGATTCAACCCAACCATACCCCAATGCTGGTACAGCCAAGCCCCAACGTGACAGAGGTAGGAAAACTCCAATGGACCACTGAGAGCGAAACGTAAGGGCATATCGATTCCAAGTTTACCCTTCCCCAAGCTGCAGCTATATCCCACCACACTAAGTTGCTCTAGAACTATAACCCCCAACGGTGATCCTGCGTTCAACAGGTAGAACCACCGTGTTACAACCCGAGTTGTTTTGTTTTTTCTTTTCTTTTTATGTATCTTCTCACTTTAGTTACCATCCTGCCGCCGGGGTGAGGCCAAATACCTTCCGTCCTATTTGCAATCTTGCAAGCGAACGACACCCTCGGAATTCAACTATCCGTAAGACGAGACCCCAGCAGACACAAGCCTCCAACAGTAAGTGCTGCTTTTTCACCATCCTCACAACATTAATATTATGCCACTTAACATCCTATCAATCAATGCTCATGGACTCAACCACCCAGCAAAAAGACGCTCACTTTGGCAAACAGCACAGGACAAACACAGCGACATCCTATGTGTCCAAGAAACTCACTTTACAGCTTCGGCACCGCCCAGATGCTTCAACAAAGAATACCCTCACATTTACACAGCCTCTTATTCCGGAAAAAAAGAGAGGGGTTCTCATAGCAATCAGGAACAATGTCACATTCTCTCTGCAATACAAATTGGAAGACCCAAATGGAAGATTTATAATTCTGGTTTGCTCTATCAACAAAGAACAATACACCATCATCAACCTATATGCTCCGAACACCCAACAAAACAGATTTCTGCACAAAGTAATGCACACAGCTCAACCAATACAGCAGAGCCAACTTATAATGTGTGGAGACTTTAATGCTACAGTGGACACACACCTTGACTCAACCAGTGCTGCCAAGAGAAGGGGTTCCCCCTTAAAGCATTTTCTGCGACTTCCGGTTCCGGCGCTGTATGGAGAGGAGCTGAGAAAGACGAGCTCCGCTCCCCTGCCACAGAAAGCTGCCCCAGCATCGGCTAAATCCAGGAGGGACACCCCTTCCCAGGCACCCGGTGACCCCCAGAACTCGGATGGATCGTTTTGTGGAGCGATCCGCCCCACGATCAACAGCTGCCACACAAATCCAGGGAGGAGAGGCGCCGCAGCCATCATGGCCGCCGGCACACAGGTACTGACTTATGCTGCAAAGCTCGCGGCCCCCCCTCCTCAACCCACAGACAACACGGGCTCACACATTCCCCAAAACTCTGCCACTGCCAGCATAGCTGATCCATCCTCCCCGGCCAGCATTGCCCAAGCGGTTGTGCAGCTGATTCAACCCATTATAACAGAGGCAGTGGACACAGCCATACACAGGGGCTTGGAACAGCTACACACCAACCTCCAGCTGCAGGCTAGCAGAATAGACCAGGCAGAAAGCAGGATTTCATCTGTGGAGGATGACACCACAGCAATCACTGCTGCTGTAGCCAGACTGAACACCATTCAAAAAGAAATGCAGGAAAAGGTCATTGACCTGGAGAACAGAAACAGGAGGAATAACCTTCGCATTATTGGCCTCCCGGAATCATATTCCCAAAGGGATCTCCCCAAGATCTGTGCGGTGATGTTACCTGAACTTCTGAGACTCAGAACGCCATGTGTGGTGGAAAGAGCTCACAGGATCGGTCAAACCTCAGAATCCCGCACGAAACCCAGGGCAGTCATAGTCCGGTATCTTAATTATATGGACAAACAAGCCATATTACAAGCATTTAGGAAAGTTCGCTCCCTAACATTCGAGGGGAACGATTTACTGATATTCGCTGATTACTCAGTGGAAGTCATGCAGAAACGTAAGGCTTTCTCACCAATATGCACCGCCCTCCATAACCGGGCCATTAGATTCAGCTTGGCCTGCCCTGCAACTCTCTATATCCACACCCCTCAGGGAGAAAAACTCTCCTTCACATCCCCTCAGGAAGCTGAGGCATACCTGTCAGAGGAGCTGCAATCGGATATGGATCAAACACCTCCTACAGCTAACAGCAGTCACAGTTCTCCCAAAAAATCCTCTATGCTACCCAACAACTCCCGAAGCCCGGACAAACCTCCATATAAAAGGGTCCGCTTTGTAAGCCAGGACACGCCTGATCCGAGGATCTGACACGGGCCCACCAAGGCCATCATGACCAGGGAAGTGCCTCCCCTCTATGTTCAATTGACTACTCCTCCTTATTACTACATAGTTCTTTCCCTGTCTCTCTAAAAGGATATGTTATATTTTCTCCATGATCAGCGAACTGTGTGACATCTCTTACCGGAAGGTCCCCTGGGACTTTCCATAGGTCATCTTTTTCCCTTCAGCTAAACCAGTTCGTAATTATGCCACGAAGCTATGGGCTAGTCACACTTAACATTGAGCTCTGTTTCTTTAAATGTTTATGTCACTGTTTCTAAGTTAAGTTGATGAATGGCAACAGGGACCCTTCGCTGACACTTCATGCGAACCCTCCAAAGGCTGCACCCAGGCGGCTCTGGAACGGCATCATGTGTCAGCGCAGGCTCCATTCTCTTTTTTTTTTTGGAACTTTCAAACGCACAGCTTCTCCAAACAGTTTAGTATGGGGACAAGACGGTTCTGTACGTAAGCATTTTACGGTGTTGCCTTCCCCCCCATCCCCCCTCACCTCTTTTATATTG
>BLSH010543645.1:176726-202538 GCA_018402905.1 Glandirana rugosa
GGAACACAGTTAACCCCTTGATTGCCCCCTTAGTGTTAACCCCTTCCCTGCCAATGACATTTATACAGTCATCAGTGTCTATTTTTAGATCTGATCACTGTATAAATGTCATTGGTTCCAAAAAAGTGTCAAAAATATCAGACATGTCCGCCGTAATATTGCAGTCCCAATAAAAATTGCATATTGCCGCCATTACCAGTAAAAAAAAAATAAATAATAAAAACACCATAAACCAATTTCCATAGTTTGTAGGCGCTATAAATTTTGTGCAACCCAATCAAAATACGCTTATTGAGATTTTTTTTTTTTACCAAAAATATGTAGAAGAATATGAGGATTATTTTTGGATATATATTATAGCAAAAAGTAAAAAAAAATGTTCTTTTTTCAAAATTGTCGCTCTTTTTTTGTTTATAGTGCAAAACATAAAAACCGCAGAGGTAATCAAATACCACCAAAAGAAAGCTCTATTTTTGGAAAAAAAAGGACGTCAATTTTGTTTGGGTACAATGTCAAACGACCGCGCAATTGTCATTCAAAGTGTGACAGCGCTGAAAACTGAAAATTGGTCCAGGCAGGAGGGGGATTTAAGTGCCCAGTAAGCAAGTGGCTATAAAACTTTGAGAATTAGTGGAAGAGGAGGAAATACATAAACTAGAGGAAAGACCCATGCAATTGACAGAGCATCCTGGCCTAGGGCTTGCGGTTTCCAAGTTCGGGAGAAGTAAGCCGGGGTCTGGAAGTTCCCCTCCAATGCCATCAAATCTATGACCGGGGTCCCTCACAGCTCGAAGATCTTTTTCAAATATCTGGGATTCAGACTCCACTCGTTCAGATCTAGGAATGTTCGACTCAATCAATCTGCCAATGCATTCTGAGGTCCTGGTAGGTAGACTGCCGTCAGGGAGTAAAGATTCTCCTCCGCCCAGGCAAAGATTTGGCATGCCAGTCTGAGAAGCGGGAGACTCCTGGTGCCACCCTGCCAGACTATGTATGCCACCAAGGTCTTGTTGTCCAAAAGGACTTTGACTGTTTTGTTCTGCATTACCAGCTGGAAGGCTGATAGAGCGTGCCAAACGGCCTCCAACTGTAACAGGTTTGAATGACAACTCAGCGATGCTTTCCACTTGCCCTGCTCTTGTTGGTCCAGGCAATGAGCTCGCCAGCCCATCAGGCTGGCATTTGTGGTTACCACTATTGGTTCTAGCGACCTGAAAGGCACACCTTTATATAGATTCAGAGGTCTCCTCCGCCAAGCTAAATACTGCCTGATTGGAACTGGAACATATATCTTCTGAGCTAATGAGTGGCAAACCCATTGACATAGAAAATTGTATTGGAACCTCCTCCTCCGCCATCTGGCCCAAAGCACTAATGGAATTGTCGAGGACAGCAGGCCCAGGTATTGCATACATTCCTTCGCACTCAGACATGACTTGGACATGATCTTCGCTGTTTTGGTCTGAATCTCCAAGATTTTCCTGTTTGGTAGAAAAATCCAACCTTGAATAGAGTCTAATTGAACCCCCAGATATTCCAAGATCTGAAGTGGATGCATCTGACTCTTGGGATGGTTGACTAACCACCCAAAACATTTGAGCATGTTGCATGTTATCTGCACATGCTGCTGTAGAAGAGATTTTGATAGAGCCAATAGAAGGAGGTTGTCCAAGTAATGAAAAATTTGAAGGTCTCTGACTCTTAAAATTGCGATGACTGCCAACAGAAGCTTGGAAAACTTCCTTGGAGCCGCACAGAGCCCGAACGGCAGGCACCAGAATTGAAAGTGGAAGCCATCTATTGTGAAGCATAAGAACTGATGGTGTGATGCCCTTATGGGCACATGCAGATAAGCGTCCGCTAGGTCTATTGACGCTAGCCAATCTTTCACCACTGACATGGTTTGCACGGACTCCATCCTGAACGGGGAAGCTTTCATAAAGAGGTTCAGAACTTTCAAATCCAGGACCGGCCTGAACCCTCCTGAGGATTTTGGCACCAAGAATAGAGATGAATAAACCCCTTCTCCCTTCTCGTGCTGTGATACTGGAAGAATTGCTTGAGGTGCTAACAATTCCCCTATGTACGCTAGTAATCAATGCCTCTTCTCTGGGCAGGGTGGGACTCGGGTCTCCACAAAATGTGAATGAGGTGGTCTTTCCTTGAACTCCAGGGAATAGCCATTTTGAACTAGACATCTTGGACCTTCGCCACCCAGACTTCTGAGAAATAAAGCAGCCTGGCTCCTATTTGAGAAGTCTGAGCGGAGATACCTTCAGAATATCTTGTCTGAAGATCTTGCAGGCTGGTTCTACTTGACTTTGGGTGTCTTGGGGAAGGCTGGACCTTGTCCTTTCCACTGCCTAAAGAATGGTTGGCCTGGCCGCTATGCCACTGCTTCTCTGTATTCTTCTTTTGATTTCTTTTTAGTTCAATAGTATTTATTGAGTTTTTCAATATACATAACAAAGGAATGCGGAGCACTTTTGTCATACAGTATTCTCGTTCAGTTGTTACATGCATTGACTACTTTAACGATGTGTTAATCGTGTATGTGTGGGTGTTATCTCATGTTCCCCACCACCCCATAGGGCAGTGGTAGGCAACCTGCGGCCCTCCAGCTGTTGCAGAACTACGAGTCCCATCATGCCTCTGGGAGTAATTGTAACTGCCAGCCTTGCAATACCTCATGGGAAATGTATTTTCACAACAGCTGGAGGGCCGCAGGTTGCCTACCCCTGCAATAGGGGACCAAGCTGTGGTGGGGGCACGAGGCAACACAGTGATTCTGCAGAACAAAACCAATAGAACAATATATAATGTTTTCATAAACAGTAAGCTTAAAAAGTAAACATTGTCCAGAAGCTTCTCATGGTTGTTTTGGAGGGTCTAAGTCTCCTTTTATCATGTGTAAAAATGACTTTATCATTGATAACTTAAAACGGGTTTCCTATACTGGGTCTGAGTCCAGGTTGGGATGGCGGATGTTGTTGTGGGTAGGGTCAGAACCATATCTCCCGGTATAGTTTGTCCAAATGTTCCATTTCCTGCCAATGATGAGCCTGACAGTGCATTAACTGCTATAAGGCGTTCAAAGGTGTGGTGTCTCTGGACTATTTGCTTTACGTATGACACATTGATGGCCTTGTCACCTTTCCAGCTTTGGAGTATTAGCGAGCGGGCTGCCAGTAGAATATGAGTGATAACTGCTCTGTAGTCTGGAGGAAATTTTTCTATGCCTATTTGCAATATTGCTAGGTCTGGTTCAGGTTTGGTTAAACATCCTGTTACTGTGGACAGCAGTTGGAATACCTGGTTCCAGAAGCTTCTTATATTGGGGCATTCCCAGAATACATGCAGGAGATGTCCGTGTTGTCCATATTTTTGTTAGCAATTAGGAGATGATAAAGGGAAGATTAGGCTAGTCTGTGTGGCGTATACTGCCATCTGTTGTAGATTTTTAGCATCATTTTCCAATGGCTGGCTCTATGTGTTGCCTTGGATACACTTTTGAATGCCAACCGCCACTTGGCCTCTGAGAAGGACCTTCGCAAATTTCTCTCCCATTTCAAGTGGTTGTTGGTTTTGTGAAAGGCTTGTTTCCTTTGCAGCATGTTGTAAAAAAGTGTTATGCCCTTAGTTTTGGGTGTAGGCTCACTGTAGTAGTTCCATGCTGGTTCGGGTACTTTGATGATTGGAAGAGGATGGCTATGCAGGAACGTTCGTACTCTTGCAATCATGAAGTGTGAGCTTTTGGGTAAGTTATATTCTACCACCATTTGTTTAACCGTCTTGGGGGTGGAGCTGGAGAGAAAGTCCTGCAATGTGGTCATACCACTTTGTTGGATTTGTTTTACCGAGATCATGGGCATTCTGTTGGATAGTGTCTGGAGTGTGGGTTGTAAATCTGGAATTTGGATGGTCTTGCTTCCCTGGTTTAACAGTATTCTCCATGCCTGGATAGAAACTTGAATGGTGGGTGGAAAATCTTTCATAGGCCAGTGTTTCCAGGCGTCCCCTATTAGGAGCGATTTTAAGTCACTGGTTGGGGCTAGCTCTCTCTTCAACTCGGCCCACAAGGGAGCATTGGTCTCCTGAAACCATTCACTTAGTTGGTCCATTCTGACCGCTCAGAAATAGTCACATATTAGGCCCACCCCTCCCACAGATTTGTGCACGACTAGGTTTTGGCATGGACATCTGGCCCTTTTTCCGTTCCAAATGAATTTCCACAGAAGGCTTGACAGGGTTTGTAGGTAATAAACTATGGGTATGGATACTGCGCACTCTGACTAATAAATACAGCAAAAAATACTTCCAATGTGCTGAATAAAGTGCAAATAAATACATATGAATATAAAAAATGTAAATAAATACATATAAATATAAAAAAATTGTGCTGTGACTTCTGTGATAGATGTAAATCAAATAAATAGACTAGGATATAATCATAAGCTAAAGTTGATAAAAATCTATTGACAAATCCAATGGTGCTCCAAGGTGCTTCCGTGCCAAACAACAAAGTGCTAATATGCCCAAAAGTGTCCACTGGTCAATGAGGCCAGTCTGGGGGGGTTCTTAACTCTGCACCCTCCAAGCTGGTTATTGTGGATGTGCCGGACCCCCGTGCTCACAGAACTCTCACCTTAAACGCAACTCAGATAAGCATTGGGTATATCCTCCACTTATATCCCTGCTGTGGTGGAAGGTGCTCCTTGCCTTCTCTGTAAACTCCTTCACTCCTCCACTCATATAATGGCTCAAATCTATAATGTGAACCGGGCTACAAGGATAAGGTTCCTCCTGGATATGATTTTAGATCCTTAGTGCCTCCAGTGCCCTCCGCTGGTCATCATAGCTCAAGAGTAGTCATATATGAAAATGGGAAAAAAAAGATATGCCTCCATAGTGTAATATGTTAAAAACTACACGTTTATTAAATGAGACAAATGGCTGCTTACAAGAATAAAAAAAGAATAGCGCAGTGTAAAGCATACAAACGGTCAAGGACTGCTCCTCACTGTGTATACAGTGTAGTGTTCAATCCGGCAACGTCCTACGCGTTACGTCACTTCACGTGACTTCATCAGGGTAACCGGATTGGATGAAAACCATGTCTATTTATATGGATAACCCAGAAGTGTCCCGTCGGCCATTTTGTTGTAGTTCAATGTTCAACACAGTATGCCACCATTTTCCAGGAGATAACTATTACCTACTCTGCATACACCAAAGCAGAGTTGGTAATCACAGGGGGAGTGTCCCCAAACTTCCTTAAGTCTGATGCCGCTGATTTATGACCGTTCCCACCCATAAATAAATAGATGAGTGTAAATACAGCCGAAGGTTTGTACCATATCAATCCTGTCCTCTCAGCAAAGTGAATAACATTAACAAGCCTTCTAGTGGCATCTGAGGTCTGCCTCCCCCGCACAAATCCCAAGTGATGGTAAGAATTTAGTTATGCGCTTAGCTAGCATTTTTGCGTATATTTTGATATCGGAATTCAGTAGTGATATTGGCCTAAAGATGGCTGGAGTTGTGGCGCCTTTCCCTGTTTTAGGTAGTGTTACTACGTATGCCTTGAACATTTCTGGTAGGAATGCAGAGGTAGCCGCAGCGGTGGCGAAGACCTGTTGCAAGTAAGGGGAAAGGATTTCCTTGAACATTTTAAAGTGTTCATTGGGTAGGCAGTCCGGGCCTGGGGATTTTCCATTTGGGAGTGCGGTGATTATGGTTTCTATTTCCTTGGTTGTGAATGGAGCATTTAGTTCTGCTATTTGTGTTTCGGACAGTGTAGGAAGGTTTAGGGAATGTAGGAATTCCTGAATGTCCTTCTCTGAGGGTTGTGGGGTCATTGTATCATTGCTTAAGTTGTATAGCGAGCCGTAGAAATCAGCAAACATATTGGCTATGGCTTGGGGGATTAGATAATTTATGCTGGAGAGTCGGGTGAGTGAGGTAAGTGACTATTGTTTTTGTACGAGCTGCTTTTAGTTTGTTGACAAGGTACTTCCCGGCTTTGTTGGCGTTGGCGTAGTATGCCAATTTTAGGCATCTTAAGTGATAGTCATATTGTTGTGTTAACAGTTCCCTTAGATTTTCCCTAAGTTGGGATAGCTGTTGTGTTGTGGTCAGGCTGTGGGATGTTTTGTTGGTTGATTCTAGGGAGTTAATATCTTTTAGGAGGGAGTTGAGTTTGGCGTTGTATTGTTTTTTATGCCGTGCTCCTTGTTGGATGAGTATGCCCCTTATATATGCCTTATGGGCGTTCCATAGTGTGTATGGGTTTCCTACAGAATTTTCATTCATGATGAAGAAGTCCTGGATGTGTTGGGAGATGTTTTTATTGTACTGGGGGTCCAGTATAATTTTGTTATTGCAGCACCAGATGGGGGAGGAGGGAGAGGTGTCCCCTACAATTAAAGACATAGTGATGCGGCGTGATCTGACCATGTGATATCATGTATTTTGGCTTTAGATACCTTTTGCAGCAGCCATTTGTCCGTGAGGAACAAGTCAATGTGGGAGTATGATTGGTGCCTGTGGGAGAAATATGTGTAGTCCCTTTCGCTGGCGTGGAGGCATCTCCACGTATCAAAAAGTTCTTCCGAGTGTAGGAGACAGTTCAGGGTTACTGTTCGTTGTGGCATGCGGGAAGTTGTGTCCAAAGATGGGTCTACTATGAGGTTTAGGTCTCCACATATTAGAAGGTTGCCATAATTTGTACTTTGTGCCTTCCTCAACCATTTGCATATGAAGCGTAGCTGGTGAGTGTTAGGCGCATATGCAGATACTATCGTGTAGGGATGTTCGTTTATGTCTGCATTGAAGATGACGTATCGGCCTCCCACGTCTATGTGGACGTCTTTAAGGCTAAAGGACACTGAATCCCTGATCGCCAATAGAACCCCTCCTCTTTTATGATCTGGGGTAATTCTTGTTTAGGCAGTAGGGTACTTTGGAGATTTGGAAGTGAGTCTCTTGTATACACAAGATGTCAGCTTTATGTGAGTTGGCCTCTTTCCACATTGAGTGTCTCTTGGCCGGGTGGTTGAGGCCTCTCACATTCAGCAATAGGCATTTAATGTTCATTTGTGGTTATGGATATGAGCTTTGAGCATGTGGTGTGGTACTCACAATTGTGTTGTATCTTTCTTCTGTGTTCATCCATCATGCTTATGGCGAGGAATGTTGGACTCTGGAAATTGATGGTAGGGAGCTTAGGCCTGGGAGGGAGGAGTTGAGTGCTTCTGTGTGGAGCAAAACAAGGAATGAGAGAATCCACTGGAAGAAGAGAAAGAAAAAACAAAGTCATAACGTAAAAAGAACTTGCATCGGGGGGGGGGGGGGTAGGTAGGAGTGACTCTGGGGTCCTCCTTGGTCTGAAAATTTGGGTAATGAAGTGGTCTGGCTAGGAACCTCCTGTAGGAGTTTTTTGTGTTGTCTCTTGTGAGATACCACTTGCCACTCTTCCTGTATTGTGCCCATTTGCAGTTGCAGGTTTTGATTTGTTGTTGGGGCTGAGGGGGATTCCGGGATTATCCCCATCTGTGAAGAGCCGTTATTCCTTCATCCAAAGTGGATACTTGGATTGATGTCCCTTTGTGAGTGTTGCTGGGTATTTCCATTTGTGTAAGATTTTGTTATTTCTCCTGGATCTATCCTCCAAGTCGGAGACCTTGTCTTTAAGCCAGGTTATCTCCTCGTTTTGGGCTTTGTAGGCGTCGACCATGACATTATATGAGGGGGAGTATTCATCCATTTTCCTTTCGACTTGGACGACCCTATTGCCAATTATTTGTACTTCGGCTTGGCACTGGTTCAGCCTGGACATGATATCAGATTGTAGGGATGCCCTTAGTGACAGTAGCATATCTTTTAGCATTGTATGTAGGTTGTCCTGCTGTGGGGAAGCTGGCTATAGGGTCAGGTCCTGAGGTGTGGGCCATTTGTGGGCCTGAGTCATGTCCGCTCACCTCCATTTCTCCATTGTGCTGCAGTTCTTCCTGGGGTTTCAAGCGTGGTTTTTACTTTTGGGGGCTCCTTGTAGAGGGTGTAGTTGCCCTAAGGAGGGTACACTTCTACTTGCTGCTTTTTGGGTGTTTTTGTGCCCGATGCCGCTGTCCATGTTTGGGGTTGCCGATGCAGGAATTGTCTGTGGGTCTTGTGTGGTACTTCCCTCTTGCTGGAGCCATCTCACTGCTGAAGTGAAGTAGCCCGAGAGTTTACAGGGCTGTTGCTGTTTTTTTCTTGTTCTTTGTCATTCCTGTTTGTAGCAATGGGGCTGCAAGGCACTTTCAGTGGTTGTGGTATGTGAGGATGCTCTTGTTCAATGTGCTATTCTCTGACCATTAGAGAACTCGTTACATGTCGCGTTTAATCATTGGGGAGGTTGTGCCGTGGTGGGAAGCTGGTCAGAATGTAACCGGGGCCTCAGGATGGAGAGCCCACTGGTCCTGTAGCTTTCCTCTTTGATTGCCAGCCTTGCCTGCCTTTGTTGTGACTGGGAGGCTTCCCTTGCCTGTTCTGTCTGTGTCTATGGGCTGAGAGACCCTTTTTGGTTATGGGCTGAGTTTATTCAATCAAGTATTAGGCCTCAGCCGGGGCCTCAATTTGGGGAGCCTGCTGTGCTGGTGTGTCTCTCTGTTGCTCAGTGCTGGCATATAGACTGTGCCTTGGGGACCCTCACCCACGTCCCCTGGCTGGCAGTGCACTGAAGGGATTGTGTGGGGATCTGGATGGACTGTGGACGCGGTCAGGTATGGCCGCTTCGCGTCGGCTGTGAGTGTGTGGGGCCTGTAACTAGACCTTAAGACAGCGGCGGCTGCCGCGTGTGAGGAGGAGCCTAATCTGAAGGATCAAAGCCTGGGGCAGGTGTGTAAGCCCACCGATTCACAGCTCAAACTCTCGGGCAGGGTGCAGGGAAGCTGCTTGTGGTGTGGATGGCACTCACCCAGATCTTGGCGGCGTGGATGGGGTCCGATTAGACTTCGGCCGGCCTTGCATGTGTTTCTGGTTCAACATCTGAGCCTGAATCCTGTGAGTCCTCTTTTGAGCTATAACGAGCTGCAGCATCAGGATCTGAGTTTGACAACAGCCTAGACCAGGATCTCCTCATCGTGTTTTTCAACCCCTCCTTCACTGCCATTTTAATGTAATGCTTAACCTGACGTGCGTCAGCTGCATTATCCCGAGTGACCTCCTTCAGGCAAGCCCTACACCATTTCTGTTTTTTTTGGGGGCTTTTTTAGGCCATCCGGAGCTAGGACAAAAAAAGAACACCAGATAGGGCCAGACAGCCACCTTTTATGAACTTGGGAAAGGGTTGTCCTGGAGGGGTCAAAGGGGAGGAGTTGACCCATAGGCTGACATGAGGTGGTCCAGCAAAGTTAATACAGTTACACCTTATTTTCTATTAATGCCTTTTCAAAAACACATTTATAGTCCAACGTATCTACTGTATAAATATATATTTTTGGATTTTTTCCTTTTTATGATGGGTAGTAATGATTAGTAATGCTCTTGAATGATTTATCATTATGACAGTACCAGATACAAATCAACAGTTTAATGAGCATTGAAGATACTAAGAGTTGTTCAGTACAAAAATACAAAGAGAATTGATGGTGTACAAAAACCACAAACTTATTCAACCAATGTAAACAACTGCTGGCCTGACAACAATTAGCTAAAATATCATTTATTATCACAGGTGATTGCTCTGCTTTAATGATTAACCCTAAGATGTAGATACATATTATAGTGTAGCCTTGTGCTGTCATGAGAAATTAGAATGTCCTGTATCATTTAAATACAACATATTACCCATTTCAGCTCTCACACCTGTGTACTCCCTATGGACCAGATCAGTTTTTACATTTCTGCTATAGGCCTGATTTTTTGGCAATAACTTTGTTAAGTAATATATGTATCTATATATATGTGTGTGTGTATATATGTGTATATTTTTTATTAAAGCGTTTGTTTCCCCAAAAAATAAAAAATAAAGATCCTGTTCCTTTAAGGCATGTTATACAGCACAGTGCTGTATCATTTTAGCCCCCTTTATCATGTGAAATACTTGACTGATCCTCCCAGATTCTACATTCCCACTGTACTTTGACCACAATATATCAGGGCTGCTGAGCCCTGACACTGTTGTCAATGTACGTGCCTCCGTCATCTGAGGCTATCTGCAGCTCTCCTGTGTCTCCCTCTGTCCTCCTCCCCCCTCTTCTACCTGCCTGTCATCTCTCACTATCGCTGATCTGCTCCTCTCCCCACTGCTTCAAAACTAACTGATCTTTAGATCATCCTCTTTGTCAGATAAAAAGCTGTATCCTAGTGCCTGTGCTTTATTAAAACAAGCCAATTTCTACCTGTTTTAACAGTGTCATCCAGCAATCACATGACTCCAGGCTCTCTGCTCCTCTCCTCCCCGCCTCCCTGGCTGACTGACATCAGCTGGGGAATCTCGGCCCCACCCACTGGAGATATCAGGTGGGGAGAGCTGAGAGCCTGGAGTCACATGATCGCTGGAAAACACTGTTAAAACAGGTAGAAGTTTCCAAAATTTCAGAGCTAGCATCAGAACAAAGGGTGAGTGGAAATTTTCCTTTAGGGGCACATACATGCTCTAGCAACATCTGTTTAAGATAGGGATTCTCCTAACTGTAGAGATCTCCTTCCACCTTCTGCTGGATTTTTGGCACAGGAAATGAAACTTCCCTAATGGCACACAGACAGCAAAACATAAACTGACAGAGGATTTTAATTATTCTCTACTCTATACAAAACAAACTTTACCATATTCTCTGCAAGTCAAATACAATTAGACCTGATGATAAATAAGTTTACTGGGGATGTTATTTCTTTTGTCTTTTGCGCAACAGAAAATGTTGTAATATATGTCATACTTATAGTGCATTACAACTGTGCAGTTGAATACCTTGTATTTCTTTGTCTTGATAGATTTTATTCATACTCATAAATAAGATTGTAATGTCACAGATCATGTTTACTTTGTTTTTCATATGAGATATGAGAAAAACACCCCAACCTGCATCAAAGTTTATTTTCAGGCCCTGGTCACCTATATATATATGTAAACCCTAGAACAAAAAATTTAATATATTTCTTCTTATCAGTCATTGGATGGGGTGGCTAGATTCATTTTTATTTTTAAACCATTTTTAGAAAGTACATAAAATAAATAATATATCTTGACACAAACGCAGTGTCAAGAAAATATATGTCTGTGCCACAGGATTTGAAATATCTTAAAGGTGCAGCTGCTGTCTTAACCACTTGCCGACCGCCTTGCGTACTTTTACTGAGGAAAGTGGCTTCGCTGCGCGAATCGTCATATATAAATGGCGATTTTTGCAGCGGAAGTTGCGGGCAGGCGTGCAGAGCAGGCAGCACGCTCTTATGCCCCCTGCATTCTCTGGGAGTGTGGGGTCGCCTACTACAGAGGAAAAATGTAAACACGGTGGTTCCCCATTCTGACAGGGAACATGACAGTGATCTACTGATCCCTGTAATTGGGATCAGTTAGATCTGTCATGCCCCTGCCATCCCAGCCCCCACACAGTTAGAACACAGTGAGAGAACACATCTAACCTCGTGAATGCCCCCTACAGGTTAACCCCTTCCCTGCCAATGACATATACACAGTAATCAGTGGCTATTTTTAGATCTGATCGCTGTATAAGTGTCAATGGTCCCAAAAAAGTGTCAAAAGTGTCCGATCTGTTCACTGCAATGACGCAGTCCCGATAAAAATCGCTGATCGCCACCACTACTAGAAAAAAATGTATAAGAACAACATAAATCATTTCTCATAGATTGTAGATGCAATAACTTTTGCGCAAACCAATCAATAAATGTTTTTTGCCATTTTATTTACCAAAAATATGTAGAAGAATACATTTTGGCCTAAACTGATGAATGCATTTGTTTTTATATATTTTTGCTTTGGATATGTATTATAGCAAAAAGTAAAAAATATTGTTTTTTTTTCAAAATTGTTGCATTTTTTTGTTTATAGCACAAAAAATAAAAACTGCAGAGGTGATCAAATACCACCAAAAGAAAGCTCTATTTGTGGGGAAAAAATGACATTAATTTTGTTTGGGTACAATGTTGCTCGACCACGCAATTGTCAGTTAAAGCATCGCAGTGCCGTATCGCAAAAAGTGCTCTGGCCAGGAAGGGGGTAAATCCTTCCAGGGCTGAAGTGGTTAAAGAAGACATTTTAAATAATACATTTAAAAAAGTGCATATAACAGCACTATCACCTAATATCATATATAAATAAAAAACACAAATTAATTATAAATATGCATCACCTTAATAACATTAACAACAACCAATCACTGTGATTTATGTGCAAAAATACATAAACGTTTTAAAATACATTAGTGCTCTGAACTTCACTGCAGCATATAATACATTTTGCCTAGTGCTCAAACATAGAATTGACAAAACAAGGTGTCTGGTGCTTAACATTCCCAAGCATAGAAATGCTTTTCACAAAACTATTCACTGTGAAGGGCAAAGTGATATTTCTTTCATACACCATTTTAAGTGCAAAAAAGCTTCCAGCGCCTCTGTGAATCCTCCACCATCCACTTTAACAACTCACCAGAGGCATGGACCCTGTATATTATAGGTCTTTGTTGTTCATTTTTCACACTCCCACTGATTGGCTCTTTTTCAGAGAATGTGCTCTCTTATAACAATGATTTTATACTCAGAAGATATAGATGGAAAGTATAGAACAAGGAACTCCCATTGCGTAAAATTATTTTATTTAAAACTGAATTGCGAAACAAACCATTGAACTCACATGTATAAAGTGTCTCTCCTGACACTAAAGGATCAACTGCATGGGGATCTATGCAGTGATGGCTCCAGTCACACACTCTGGTAGCGAGCAAGGGGTTGACGTCACGCTGGGCCCATTGAACATGTGATGTCATCTCGCCAGTGACGCTTGGCAGGAAGTATGTTGTTTACAGGATTAACAGGTAAAAATAAAGAAAAATATTTGAAAAAAAAAGAAAATTAATGCAGACACCACATCTAAGAACTGGTAAGCTGCAATATGTTACATTTTTTTTCCAATAAAAGTTTTAATAGAAACAACAGGATACATAGGTGATATAGAGTAACGAAATTGCACCATTGTAGAGAGTCATATATCGGGAGATTAGACATATCGTGTACAGATAATGACAAAAGGGTGGTATATATACAGGTTGAGTAGTAGGATAACATATAAATACCTTAGTATCTAGATGGCTCACAGTCGCCTGGGCTCACACCTGTAGGATGTCAGCTGTTCGAGTGGGTCAGACTGCAGTCCATGTGCATTAAGGGTGCTAGGATTATTTTCTGGCTAGGTGTCTGGTTGAGAGATGTTAGTGTAGGGTTAGGGTGGGCATGTAGTCTCTTTGGTCTCTCTCCCATGCGCGGGGGGAGTACTTTAGAGTGGCCTCGTGTTCGGTTTCCCGAGTTTAAGGTGTAGTAGGTGTGAGTCGTTAAACCGGGGAGGGTAGGGTGGAGGGGGTGTGGCTAAGGGCGAGGAGTGTGGGGGGAGAAAAAAGGTGAAAGGCAGGATAAGGAAGAAGAAATGGAGGGTGTAAGGTTGTGTGGTAACTACCGGTGGTAGGGAAAGGCCTGCTTCCCTACCCTAGTGTGGTATCAAAGTTCCTGGTGTGGGTGACGGATATAACGATCTCCCTCTTGTGGGGGCGAGGACCTGGTATCCGAGAGCAACGTCGTTGGGATACCCGCGTGTGCGTGGGATTCAATATGTTAAGTTTGGGGAGTTGCTTAAGAGAGGGCAAAGTAACTATTGGAGTACTGTGAGAGTAGTTGGTGCTAAGGACTTGTGTCGTCTTACCTCCATGGTATTTGAAGTGCTAGACGTTCTCAGCCGATGTGAGCTCCAGGCGGCCGCGACCATTGGACAAGCTGGTTAGCCATAGGGTCTAGGGCTGATTCTACATAGAAACAAAAGTATGTGTACATATAAGAATACGAGAGCATAAAAGTAGGGCAATGTGCCGCAACGTATAACCATAGTAACACTGCATAGAAATCGGTGAGCACTCGGGTTGAGTCTACCAAGTAACTAACTTGAATAACTGGACATTAAATCTTCAGGTAACGGGTACACCCACTTACCCCTACTGGGGATTCAGAAACTAGGCTATCTCTGGGGCAGTTAAATAAGGGGGGTAGAACTCAGGCTTCTAGTGTGGATTTACAGTTTGGTTTGGTGAGATGCTGCTATCTCCACTGCCTATTGTAAGTTAGGTATCGTTCCCCACCTGTAGGTGGAGTGAAGCTGCATTATCTTAGGAGGATTATGAGTAGGGCTATCTGCACTAGCTCTGGTTTGCTGTGTGTGCCTGCTTCTTCGTGTCTCCCTGGAAGAGGGTCCGAGTTTGGGCTTCATGTTTAGAGAGCAATACCTTGGTATGAGATATAATGTGCCTTCCAACTTCGGGGAACTTTTTCATTCTGACGCGGTCTGGCGTAATGTCATTATGGGGGTGTGTCAGGCATTTTCCGCCTAAGTTATGCTCTACCCCCGACCCCTTGGGTTCTCCCCTCTCTGTTCCTCTCTCCCAACGCTGATCTTGAAAGTTTTCCCTCTCCTCTAGCCCCTTCCTACCGTTCCTGTTACCTCTCCTCTGTCCTCAGTTACTTTATGCTTGAACCCACCCGCCTATAGTCTTCACCTCCTAGTGAAAGTTCTTAATGGGTGGGGGGGGGTGGTAAGGCTAAGTTACATCAGTGCATGTGCTTTAGGTAGGAGAGGGGTGGGTCCTAAATCTCTCCCCATATGTGGCGATCAGGAATGTTTCGGCCCTTAGGTGTTGCCTAGCGGGCCGAGTGACTGCGTCCACTGTCCTTAAAATTGTAGCTCTATCATGCCTTCTATGGAGTCTGCTCTCTTGGCTCCCTAGTTCAGCACATCATACACATTATATCTATAGTTTATACAAGAAAAAAAAATTATTTTAAATGCCCCCTGTCCACATTAACAGTTCCCTCAGTGGTTGGCTAGGTCAGCCAATCTGATCATTTGAGGGGGGAATATGTCCGGGCCAGAGGTTATTGCAGTATGAGGGCAGACACTCACAGGCATTAGAGCAGGAAGGGGGGGTAGAGGCTGTTCCAAAGCAGGTCACTCTCCACGGATTACACATTGTGGTTCAAGGGAAAAGAGGCGGATAGGGGAACAAGAATTAGTGTCAAAGTGAGAGGTATCCCCGTGTCTTTTCATAGCTTCCTGAGATTGAGGCGGGGTAGTAAATTTTAGCCCTTATCTGCTGTTCTGTGTTCAGGTGTGGTAGTGTAAAGTTCCAAGTTTATTTTCCAGCTGTTGCGTCCCCTGGTAGGTGCTCACATCTCCTGAGAAAGGACGTCAGGAGAGAAGGACAGGGGGCCAAAGATAAGCTGGCTTTAGGATGCGAATAGGGGGAGGGGAGGGGAGGGGAGGGGAAGGGTGGCATGGGGGGCAAGTTTTCAAATCCAGGGGATAGATTGGTAGGGGCAGTGGGCGAATCTTGGATGTCTGGGTTATTAAAAGCGTGCTGAAAATTTATACAGGGCCCTCTTGCCTCTGCCTTCTGTGGGCAAAGCTGTTGGGCTAGAGGGACCACCGTGGTTCTGAGGTATACGCTGGGGTCTTGGAGAGGTTGACCGTCGTCTGCGGATGTAGAAGTCGTCTCTCCCCGGTATAGCCTCCATGGAGGTCGCTTTTCTTAGGGAAGGCATGTGTTGGTCGCCATACCAGTCTGGGATGTTAACTACGGGTATATTCAGAGTCTCACAAAAGGCTCTCAATTCTTCATGTACCCGTAGATTGGCTGTGCGGCCTTGGGATGAAGCCGTTAGGCAGAAGGGAAACTTCCATCGGTACTGTACCCTTTGGTGCGGAGCACATCCAGCAAGGGGTGGAGGGTTCTTCTGCTTTGGAGCATTATTGGGGAGAGATCTTGGAAAATTGTAATTTCTGTACCATAGAAGAGAATCTCTCACCTGTCTCTGGCTCTCCTCAGAATGTCCTCTTTTAGTTTAATGTTCACCAAACAGCAAATGACATCTCTGGGGGGGGTCGGTGTCTCTACCCCTGGGTCTGAGAGCTCTAAGGAGACACTCGCATTCAATAGGGGCCTCGGGTGGTCTGCCTAGGACATCATTGAAGATTGCGTGTGCGATCTGGTTGAGTTCAATTGATTTGGGGATGTCCCTCACCCGCAAGTTGTGAAAGCGCCCCCTGTTGTCCAGGTCCTCTAAATGTCTATGAAAGTCTCTGATTAGGGTTGAATGAGTCTCTGATGCCTGTTGTAGATGTCTTATGGCAGTGTCATGTCAACGGGTTACCTCTTCCACGGCGTCAGTTCTTGTGGCTAACCTCTGCATGTCATGATGCAAGTCAGTAATTGCTGCAGTCAGGGCGCTTTTAATGTCCATTGCTACTGCCCTCAGGTCACACAGGCAGAGCGGGTGGTCTTCCTGCAGCTCTATCTGAGAGCGCTGGGTGTTGGAGGTGTTCTGGCTGGCTGTGTGTGTGCCGCAGGTGGAGGCTTGCGATGAAGCCTTGGTCTGTCATGGCTGGGTGCGGACGAGTTCTGGAATAGTTTGGCTCAGCTGCGCTGCCTGGCCTCTGGGAGAGCGCGAGCGGGACCGGGGTTGCTTGTCCTTATCTTTACCCATATTTTCAGTGCGGTAGCTAGGCTTTATATCCCCTGCAAGGCAGATGTCTTTCCAAACACATGCAGGATCCACAGAGCTAGGGGGCCATCACCCTAGAACAGTTTGGGTGTACCAATATGGCCGCCGTTAAGTGGGCCTCAGGGCTCCTGGTTAGAAGTATTCACTGACCTTTGTTTTCAGCTGCCTAGATCACTGTGGAGGGGGATGAAGAATCGGCCATGGTCCTTTAAGGGCGTTGATCAGGGCTCCCAGGCGGGTGTCGCAAGATGGCGGCCGCGCTAGGCTGCAATTGAAGCCGTGGGCTAAATTTACTGTGGCCGCCCCAGAGTGCGTGTTCGGAGGCTTCGGGCAGTGATCGGAGCCTCCCGGGACCTTGTCTGGCTAGCTGGCTGGATGGATGGCCCAGTGGCAACTCTGATGCTCCCTGTGGAGGCTGGGATGGTGCCCGGCGTGCGGTGAGGCCTAGTGTTACCGTGCGGGCGGCCCAAACCGCCGCTCAATTTTGGCCTGGCTGGCGGTGGGATGTGTGGCGGTCTGAGGCTGACGTTGGGCACCTCTCACTCCGACCTCTGGGGACCGGATTCGGCCAGATTGTGATCGATGGGTCCGGAGCTCTCCTCAGACATGTCTGTTCACGGATCCCATCAGGCCACACCCCCTGCAATATGTTACATTTTTGTTTTTTGGGTTTAGTGATCGGTTTGTGTCGTCCATTTAAATTGCATTGTTTGCAAAACTTGGGCTCTGAATGTCACCCATAATGGTACATGTATTGCATTTTCATTAATTTTCCAGTATTTTTGACTTGCTTTTTCTAACTGTTTTATTAGCAGTTAGGCCTATCTACACTCCTAAAAAATGTCCTCACATAAAAATGATTTTTACTTTTCTACAAGCCAAAAAAGCTTGTATTTTTGACTACTTGATGTATAATATATTATCTTGTTCATAAGGTAAGCTATTTACTCTTTCAGAAGAGTTTACTTGCTGGTTGTCCATGCATGTCATCCACACGTTAGCTCATTTTCTGTATTCCATAAAGAGCACCATTCTGTAACATGATAAAATACAGCAACATAAAGAGACCTATTGATCTTTATACTGTGGTGCTTCCGCTGTCCACGGGGACAGAAGTGATATCAATGGATCAGTGGAGACAGAAAGAAAATAACACAAAGATTATTTTCTGTCTAATGTTGATGTACCCTTAAACTAGCGTTGGCATTTTATATAGATTAAAAAAAGTCTGAAAGATACATTCATACTAGCTTTTCAAGAATATAGCTGATAAGTTTACTATCTATGTGAAAAATGGTCAATAAATAGGATGATAGGCTGAATGTAATGAATAGTACATAATAAACCTGACTAAAAATATAAATAAAACACAGACAACAAGATTATGTTTAATGGCTAAAAAGGCATCAAGGCCCATTTACATTTTGGTAGTGTGTGTTAACATGAGTTGAGTTATGTTGTATGTTAACGTGAGTTGTGTTAAAGCAGCCCATTCAAGATGAATGGGCTGTTAACGCACCCGAATGTGCCTAAAATAGCACATAACCCTTTTCCTGTACTACAACACATGGCAAAGTGCTACAGAGCTTTGCTATGCATTGTGGTGAGCAACAAAGCAGATACATTGCCTTAACGGCTAAGTTCAGCTTTTCCAGAAAATAGCCTATGCAGTCAAGGGGCCCCAGTAGATATTAACAATCTGTGCAAACTTGTTGTAAAGTGATCATTTGTTTTTTTTTTATTTTACTTGTAGGTCATTTGGGTCCCCTCAGAAGCCTGGCTAAAAACACCCAGTTAGCAACCCCCACATCCTGATTTGTTTCTTGGATGCAAACAACATTGGTATTCACTCCTGCAATGATGGGAGTGAGCATGCAATGGTTTTCATGTTCAAGCAACGGGTGAGGACATAGGGGTTGCTAACTGGGAGTTTTTTTAGACAGGCTTCTGAAGGAACCCAAATGGCCTACAAGTAAAACAGTAAAATGAATGATAATTTTACAAAGATGCACATATGTTTAATGTCTGCTCCTCTTGACTTAATTTTCTGGAGGAGGTGAACTTAGCTTCTAATGTGTTGGGGTAAATGGCACCCTAATGCAGTAACATATTACAGCAACACAAAAGTGCGAATATGGGCCCAATGTTTTTCATGGGGTATGGGATAACAGCATTAAAATTAAATGGGTTAAGTTACAAATGTGTTAATTAATAACAAACAAATAATGGCTTGGCTCTTACAGCTCAGGCTACCAACATTATAAACTGGTGCACATACAGTATGTTAAATAGATCTTGTCTCTTAGGCTTTTTTAGGCTCTCATAGCCATTCAGCAATTTTTTACTTGCTAAGGTGGATCAGCACTTTAACGCAGCAGCCCATTGGAGAATCAGAAGGGACAAGCCAACAGCCCTATGCATACTGTATGTCTGAGCAAAAAAAAACAACATTTTGCATTTGTAGACTATTCTAAAACCAGCTTCACACACATATGTTGCAGTAGCACATGTAGCTGTATTTTCCAGTCCATTTTATGTGTTGGCATCCCGAATAACTAAATAGGATGCTTTAACACAACATACATGAATGTGCAACTTAACAACGCATCTGATTGTACCAAACAGAAATGAATGGGGCCTTACATATTAACTTTATTGTAGGGAAGGGAAAGAGACATGCCTTTTATTATATAGCAGAATAGTTTATAGGTTTCAATTAAGAATAAAGAAAGAAATGAGGGAAAAAATACATTTTTCAAGACTGCAGCATTGGGTGAAATAACACAACAGCCCATCAAAAAAATCTAAGTATTAAAACCTTCTGACTACCAGAATGCCCCATGTGTGGCATTATAATGTAAAGCATTAGCATGGTAAACTCTTGAGTCAAAAAGTTAAAAAAAATACCAGTTCACACCAAATTACAGCATATTCAGCAAGTTACTAAACCAGAAAGCCTAACTGGATCCAATGAGAATCCCATTGTTAGCAAAGGGGGTTATAGGGCCAAAATTCTCTGCCCTCTGTGTTGTCATTGGTCTAATAAGGAAGTATATTGCTTCCTTTTTAGGTGCATTTCTAAAAAAAATAATATCTTCTTTCTTCAGAACAGTGCAGTGTTTCTGCACAAAAGTCTCTCTAAATATTAAAGACACTTTAATGTAACCAATCTTGATTGCTTCACTGCCTTGGTTCTCTTTGCTTCCTCTTTTAGTGTCCTCATGCTAGAAAAATTTTAGGGGTTGATTCATTAAAACTAGAGAGTACAAAATCTGGTGCAGCTGTGCATAGAAACCGATCATCTTCCAGGATTTTGCCCTCGTTCACACTGAACATGGCTTTGAAATTGTGTGCGTTCATCTGAACTAGCACGATTTCAAAGCCGCTTTTCAGTCTGACATACTTGCTACTTGAAAGTCATCTGTGCGGGTTAATGCACAGATGTCTATTGAAATTGCCCCCGAAGTCACCAAAAGTAGTGCAGGAACTACTTTTGGAAATCGTTTGGGGCGGTCCTATTACCAGCAATAGGCTCAGATTTGACATGCGATTTGACCAAAGCTCGCCAATGTGAATGGGGGCTTTCTGGCAAATCTTAATTGAACAAGCTGAAGTTAAAAGCTGTTTGGCTACCATGCACAGCTGCACCAGATTTTGCACTCTCCAGTTTTAGTAAATCAACCACTCAGAATACTTCTATAACATCTCCAAAATATGACCCTCCCAACTGCAGAGGGCCACTAGGCCATGACCTCAAAATATCTATCCATGACTAATACAATAACCTTCACCTGGAAGGTGATGCTGATAATATAAAAGGTTACACTGGTAAAATGGAAGGGGATGCTAATTGCTTCACTGCCTTGGTTCTCTCCTTCTTTTTTGTAATTGTATTTTTATTTGAGTTTTTCATAAGAAAAAACAGAAGGTACATAAAGCACAAATGAAAGAAATACACAAAATAAGAAGGCAATGCAAGTAGGTAAATGTCCAAAGTAGCACTGAACATAGAATCTCTGCAGGTTTTCCGGAAATGAAATCAGCATATTTAGTATATGCAATAGGAAGGTCAAAGGTTAAGTTATTCACTGACTGGGCTCATGGGATCAGTAAAATGTTGCGAGTTCATATTCAAAATAATATAGGCATAAGGAATGTATATTAACCACTTAACAACCGCCCTATAGACAAAAGATGTCTACAGGGCGGTTGCTTAATTCTGGGAGGACGTCTATTGACGTCCTCCCAGAATCACGGGTCCCACGCGCCCTGCGGGGCGCGCACACGGGTCTGTCGGTGCTCGCCGGGTTCACGGGACCCGGCGGGACACGGATCGCGGTAAACGGCCAATAGCGGCGGTCGTTTACCACGTGATCGCTTCATTCAATGATGGAGCGATCACAATGTAAACAGACTGAGTTCACATAAGGTTCATCTCCCTCCTCTGCTCACACCGCTGCAGCGTGTGAGCAGAGAGAGAGAGATTGAACCATCTACTTTGAGTAAAACACCTTTTTATTGTGCCCAGAAGTTGCCTGAAGTGCCCAGCAGTGCCCAACATGCCGCACAGTGCCCAACAGTGCCACATTGTTGCCAAATTTGGTGATCTGTGCCACATCTGTGCCACATCTGTGCCATCTCTGCCTCTACAAAGTCACATCAGTGCCACCTGTGCTGCTACAGAGCCACATCAGTGCCACCTGTGCCACTACAGTGCCACCAGTGCCACATCAGTGCCCTACAGTGCCATCAGTGCCTCTACAGAGCCACATCAGTGCCACTACAGTGTTCATCTGTGCCACTACAGTGCCCTTCAGTGCCACCTGTGCCCATCAGTGCCACCTGTGCCCATCAGTGCCACTACAGTGATAATCTGCGCCACTACTGTGCCCATCGGTGCCGCCTGTGCCCACCGGTGCCACTACAGTGCTCATCGGTGCTATCAGTGCCACTGCAGTGCTCACCTGTGCTATCAGTGCAACTACAGTGCCTCCTGTGCCCATCAGTGCCTCCTGTGCCCATCAGTGCCACCTGTGCCCATCAGTGCCACTACAGTGATCATCAGTGCCACTACAGTGATCATCAGTGCCACATGTGCCCATCAGTGCCACCTGTGCCCATCAGTGCCACCTGTGCCCATAAGTGAGTGCTCATCAGTGCAGCTGCATTGCCCCTATCCAACACAGCCACCAGTATCGCAAAAAAATTCTTCACCACAGAGGAGGCTTACCGTATCCTTAGCCTGAGCGACGAGAGCATCGGGGAGCTCTCTGAGGCTGAGGCTGAGTCTGGGTCTGGGTCCGATTCATTTTCTGAGTATGACCCCTTCCCAAGTAGTGGGTCTTCTACCGAATCCACAGATGAAGAGGAAAGTGTGCCCACAAAAAGAAAACGTTCCGGTGAGGAGGCTACTACAAGTACAGCAGTGCCATCCACCTCCAGAGCAGTGCCATCCACCTCCAGAGCAGTGCCATCCATGAGACCACTGCCAAGCACAAGTGGGGTGTCATCTCAGCCCCAAAGTGCCCATGCCAGCCTTCCCTTTGCCCTTCAGAACCCCCTGTGGCTTCCAATCCAATTCCATCCAATTCCGGAGCATCAAACGTCCCCCCTTTCACCGCCCAGCCCACACCGATAATTTTGCCCTGATTGATTTTTTTATTTACTTTTTACAGAGGACTTTCTTTCTTCTATTGTGGCCCAGTGTAACCTTTATGCCCAGCAGTTTATTGAAAGCAACCCAAATTCTAGCTATGCCCGTCCCTTTGAATGGAGATCTGTTACTGTGGAGGAATTCAAAATTTTTTTAGGCCTCACTTTTAACATGGGACTCTCAAAAAAAAACAATTTATATGCTTATTGGTCCACCAAACCCATCCATCATATGCCAATTTTTTCCTCCACTATGCCAAGGTCCAGATACCTAATGATTCTCTGGTTCCTCCACTATAATGACAACGCTCAGTGCCCTCCCAGAAACGACCCATCCTTTGACAAACTATTCAAAATTCGCCCCCTTCTAAACTATTTTTCAGAAAAATTTTCCCAGCTATATACCCCCGAGCAAAACATCTGTATTGATGAGTCCCTTATTAAATTCAAACAGTTTATACCCAGTAAAAGGGCCCGGTATGGGGTTAAGCTGTACAAGCTTTGCGACAGAGTCACGGGCTACGTTTATGCCTTCTTGGTTTATGAAGGGAAGGACTCCCAGCTACATCCCCGTGAATGCCCGGATTACATTGGCACCAGCGGAAAAGTTGTCTGGGAGCTCATTTATCAACTCCTCGGGAAGGGTTACCATCTTTACGTGGATAACTTCTACACCAGCTTGCCCCTCTTCCGCAATCTCTACAGAATGAAGACTCCAGCATGTGGTACAGTCCGAACCAACAGAAAGGGGTTCCCGCAAAGGCTCTTCAATGAAAGGCTAAGAAAAGGGGAGGCAACGTTTTTGTGGAAAGAGGAGCTGTTGGCTGTCAAGTGGAGGGACAGACGAACTGTACACATGCTGTCCACAATTCATGAAGACACATACGTGGATGTCCCCAGAAGAGATGGCCCAATCCGGAAACCTGCTTGCATCTATGATTATAATCTGTTCATGGGGGGAGTGGACTTCAATGATCAGATGATCGAGCCATATCTACCCACCAGAAAATCCTGGCATTGGTACAAAAAAGTATCCATTTATTTTTTCACATTGGCCATGTACAATTCTTTCATAATTTACCAAAAATCTACTGAAAACCCCGTATCCTATTTTTATTACCAAGAAGAAGTCATCAACGCACTAATATACCCTGAAGGCCCGCCAGAAAGCATTAGATCTGATGTAATAAGCAGACTCCAGGAACGACACTTTCCTGAGAAAATCCCCCACACTGAATCAGGCCGTAGACATCAAAAGAGATGCCGGGTGTGCACCAAAGCAGGAATTAGAAAAGACACCTCATATTATTGTCCCCAATGCCCTTCCCAACCGGGCCTCTGTATAGGTAATTGTTTCCTCCATTACCATACTTCTCTACATAATTAGTGAATTATGGTAAATGTAATTGCCATTTACTTCCACACCCCTTATGGCACTGCACTGTACATACTGCTGCCTTCCCCGGAACTGACCCTGGCTTGCTATACGACCACGCTTCTGCCTCACGCTAAAAATACCTCTGCCTTCTTCGGAACTGACCCTGGCCTATTATACGACCATGCTTCTGCCTAACGAAGAACTGTACCTACCACTGCCTGCTCTGGAACTGATGTATGAAGTATGGTAAACATAATTGCCATTTACTTCCACACCCCTTATGACACTGCACTGTACATACTGCTGCCTTCCCCGGAACTGACCCTGGCTTGCTATACGACCACGCTTCTGCATCACGCTAAAAATACCTCTGCCTTCTTCGGAACTGACCCTGGCCTGTTATACGACCACGCTTCTGCCTAATGAAGAACTGTACCTACCACTGCCTGCTCTGGAACTGACCCTGGCCTGTTATACGACCACGCTTCTGCCTAACGCTGAACTGTACCTACCTCTGCCTGCTCTGGAACTGACCCTGGACTGTTTGACCACGTTTTTCGCCTGCCTCTTGGACTGATCTTTTACCCTGGAGTAGTGGGATTCATAACACAGGGGTTTCACATATGTGAGGGGCTCCAGAATTTGTTTTTCTGGATGAAGAAAACTGTTTTTGTTTTCTCATTCCCAGATTAGGGTCTGGAGACTCTGAGGCTTCATAGAGCTTTGGGTGGAAGAAGCCTCTACCCGTATCCCCATTCTTTCCTGGCCTGCTACCTGTATTATGGACCATGTTTCTGCCTACTACCGGGACCAATATTTTGGCACTGCTGGCATTATCTCTACCTGGACTGTATATGGACCCTGTCTGTACTGACTATGAACAATATTCCTGCCTGCTGCATGGACAATTCAGTTCGCTGTCGCTGACCACGTCCCTGCCTGCTGCCTGAATCTACTAGAGAAGCCTCTACCCTGGTCCCCATTCTTTCCTGGCCTTCTAACTTTACTATGGACTATGTTTCGGCCTACTACCAGGACCAATATTTTGGCACTGCTGGCAATATCTACATGCACTGACCCTGGACTGCATATGGACAGTATCCCTGCATGTACTGACTACGGACAATATACCTGCCTGCTGCCTGGACAATTCCGTTTGCTGTCGCTGACAATGTCCCTGCCTGCTGCCTGGATCAGTGCTCTCCTCCTGTGGTCAACTGCACTAAGATCACAGGTAATCTTTTCTTTACCCTTTTGCTCAGCAGAATGTATATTGGGGTGTAGTTCTTGGGATGTACATGCTATGTGTTAGAAATATGAAGGGCCTTCAAAAGGATGTGATAGGTTGTCAGGAAATTAGATGCGTAATGTATGTAAGGTTCTCCTTGTATATCGTGCCTCTGTATGTGGCCAGGCTTTGTAAAAGTCTCATACATGTGGTATTGCCATACTCAGGAGGAGTAGCAGAATGTATTTTGGGGTGTCATTTTTGCTATGTACATGCTGTGTGTTGAAAATATCTTAGAAATGGACAAATTTGTGTAAAAAAAATGCGTTTTCATTTTTTTCCCACATTTTCCAAAAACTTCTGGAAAAAAATGAACCGTTCAAAATACTCATTATGCCTCATAGATTATACGTTGGGGTGTTAGCTTTCCAATATGGGGTAATTTTGTGGGTAATTCCATTGTCCTGGTGTTCCAGGGCCTTCAAAAGTGTAATAGGTGGTTGAGAAATGAGATGTGTAATTTATGCTTCTAAAATGCCTGACAGTGCTACTTCAATGTTGGAAGGTCTTCAAAAACCTTTTACACCCTTTTTTTACTTTTGCGTAAAAAAAATGTGTTTAAACAGGTAAAGATTCTATAAAAGTTGTGTGTCGTACATGTATCGTTTTTACTGTGGGGTTTTATGTAAGACGATGAGGAGGACTCATACCGTTATGGTGTACATACTCTGAAAATGTTTCGGACCGGTGTATGTCTCCGTGCTATATGTTCCTCTTGGAATGTATGTAATGCGTA
>BLSH010543645.1:236514-250296 GCA_018402905.1 Glandirana rugosa
GTGAAAAACAAATACTAATGCATTAGGGCAAGGTTCCTGTTGGTGCTTTGAGGGAGAGGTTATCATTCTAAAAACAACTACTACTGCATTAGTGCCAGTTTCCTGTTGGTACTCTGTGGGACAGTTTTCCGTTCTAAAAATTACTACAACTGGATAAGGGCCACGTTCCTGTTGGTGCTTTGAGGGAGAGTTTTTCGTTCTAAAAACAACTACTACTGCATTAGGGCCAGGTTCCTGTTGGTGCTCTGAGGGACAGTTTATCGTTCTAAAAACAACTACAACTGCATTAGTGCCAGGTTCCTGTTGGTGCTTTGAGGGAGAGTTTATCGTTCTAAAAACAACTACTACTGCATTAGGGACAGGTTCCTGTTGGTGCTCTGAGGGAGAGTTTATCGTTCTAAAAACAACTACAACTGCAATAGTGCCAGGTTCCTGTTGGTGCTTTGAGGGAGAGATTATCGTTCTAAAAACAACTACTACTGCAATAGGGCGAGGTTCTTGTTTTTGCTTTGAGGCAGAGATTATCGTTCTAAAAACAACTACTACTGCATTAGGGCCAGGTTCCTCTTGGTGCTCTGAGGGACAGTTTATCATTCTAAAAACAACTACAACCGCATTAGTGCCAGGTTCCTGTTAGTGCTTTGAGGGAGAGATTATCATTCTAAAAACAACTGCTACTGCATTAGGGCCAGGTTCCTGTTGGTGCTCTGAGGGAGAGATTATCATTCTAAAAACAACTACTACTGCATTAGGGCAAGGTTCCTGTTGTTGCTTTGAGGGAGAGATTGTTGTTCTAAAAATGACTACTACTGCAATAGGGCCAGGTTCCTGTTTTTGCTCTGAGAGAGAGATTATCGTTCTAAAAACAACTATTACTGCATTCGGGCCAGGTTCCTGTTGGTGCTCTGAGGGACAGTTTATCGTTCTAAAAACAACTACTAATGCATTAGAGCAAGGTTCCTGTTGGTGCTTTGAGGGAAAGATTATCATTCTAAAAACAACTACTACTGCCTTAGGGCCAGGTTCCTGTTGGTGCTCTGAGGGACAGTTTTCCGTTCTAAAAAATACTACAACTGGATAAGGGTGAAGTTCCTGTTGGTGCATTGAGGGAGAGTTTATTGTTCTAAAAACAACTACAACTGCATTAGGACCAGTTCCTGTTCGTGCTTTGAGGGAGAGTTTATCGTTCTAAAAACAACTACTACTGCAATAGGGCCAGGTTCCTGTTTGTGCTTTGAGGGAGAGATTATCGTTCTAAAAACAACTACTACTGCAATAGGGCGAGGTTCTTGTTTTTGCTTTGAGGCAGAGATTATCGTTCTAAAAACAACTACTACTGAATTAGGGCCAGGTTCCTCTTGGTGCTCTGAGGGACAGTTTATCATTCTAAAAACAACTACTACTGCATTAGGACCAGTTCCTGTTGGTGCTTTGAAGGAGAGTTTATCGTTCTAAAAACAACTACTACTGCAATAGGGCCAGGTTCCTGCTTGTGCTTTGAGGGAGAGATTATCGTTCTAAAAACAACTACTACTGCAATAGGGCGAGGTTCATGTTTTTGCTTTGAGGCAGAGATTATCGTTCTAAAAACAACTACTACTGCATTAGGGCCAGGTTCCTCTTGGTGCTCTGAGGGAGAGATTATCATTCTAAAAAAAACTACTACTGCATTAGGGCAAGGTTCCTGTTGTTGCTTTGAGGGAGAGATTGTTGTTCTAAAAATGACTACTACTGCAATAGGGCCAGGTTCCTGTTTGTGCTCTGAGAGAGAGATTATCGTTCTAAAAACAACTACTACTGCATTAGGGCCAGGTTCCTGTTGGTGCTCTGAGGGACAGTTTATCGTTCTAAAAACAACTACTAATGCATTAGAGCAAGGTTCCTGTTGGTGCTTTGAGGGAGAGATTATCATTCTAAAAACAACTACTGCTGCCTTAGGGCCAGGTTCCTGTTGGTGCTCTGAGGGACAGTTTTCCGTTCTAAAAAATACTACAACTGGATAAGGGTGAAGTTCCTGTTGGTGCTTTGAGGGAGAGTTTATTGTTCTAAAAACAACTACAACTGCATTAGGACCAGTTCCTCTTGGTGCTTTGAGGGAGAGTTTATCGTTCTAAAAACAACTACTACTGCAATAGGGCCAGGTTCCTGTTTGTGCTTTGAGGGAGAGATTATCGTTCTAAAAACAACTACTACTGCAATAGGGCGAGGTTCTTGTTTTTGCTTTGAGGCAGAGATTATAGTTCTAAAAACAACTACTACTGCATTAGGGCCAGGTTCCTCTTGGTGCTCTGAGGGACAGTTTATCATTCTAAAAACAACTACAACTGCATTAGTGCCAGGTTCCTGTTGGTGCGTTGAGGGAGAGATTATCATTCTAAAAACAACTACTACTGCATTAGGGCAAGGTTCCTGTTGTTGGTTTGAGGGAGAGATTGTTGTTCTAAAAATGACTACTACCGCAATAGGGCCAGGTTCCTGTTTGTGCTCTGAGAGAGAGATTATCGTTCTAAAAACAACTACTACTGCAATAGTGCCAGGTTCCTGTTGGTGCTCTGAGGGACAGTTTATCGTTCTAAAAACAACTACTAATGCATTAGAGCAAGGTTCCTGTTGGTGCTTTGAGGGAGAGATTATCATTCTAAAAACAACTACTACTGCCTTAGGGCCAGGTTCCTGTTGGTGCTCTAAAGGGACAGTTTTCCGTTCTAAAAAATACTACAAGTGAATAAGGGTGAGATTCCTGTTGGTGCTTTGAGGGAGAGTTTATCGTTCTAAAAACAACTACTACTGCAATAGGGCCAGGTTCCTGTTTGTGCTTTGAAGGAGAGATTATCGTTCTAAAAACAACTACTACTGCAAAAGGGCGAGGTTCCTGTTTTTGCTTTGAGGCAGAGATTATCGTTCTGAAAACAACGACTACTGCATTAGTGCCAGGTTCCTCTTGGTGCTCTGAGGGACAGTTTATCATTCTAAAAACAACTACAACTGCATTAGTGCCAGGTTCCTATTGGTGCTTTGAGGGAAAGTTTATCGTTCTAAAAACAATTACTACTGCATTAGGGCCAGGTTCCTGTTGGTGCTTTAAGGGAGAGTTTATCGTTCTAAAAACAATTACTACTGCAAAAGGGCCAGGTTCCTGTTTGTGCTTTGAGGGAGAGATTATTGTTCTAAAAACAACTACTACTGCAATAGGGCGAGGTTCCTGTTTTTGCTTTGAGGCAGAGATTATCGTTCTAAAAACAACTACTGCTGCATTAGGGCCAGTTTTCTGTTGGTGCTCTGAGGGACAGTTTATCATTCTAAAAACAACTACAATTGCTTTAGTGCCAAGTTTCTGTTGGTGCTTTGAGGAAGAGTTTATCGTTCTAAAAACAACTAGAACTGCATTAGAGCCAGGTTCCTGTTGGTGCTTTGAGGGAGAGTTTATCGTTCTAAAAACAACTACTACTGCATTAGGGCCAGGTTTCTTTTGGTGCTTTGAGGGAGAGTTTATCGTTATAAAAACAATTACTACTGCAATAGGGCGAGGTTGCTGTTGGTGCTTTGAGGGAGAGTTTATCAATGTAAAAACAGCTACTACTGCATTAGGGCCAGGTTCCTGTTGGTGCATTGAGGGAGAGTTTATCGTTCTAAAAACAACTACTACTGCATTAGGGCCAGGCTCCTGTTGGTGCTTTGAGGGAGAGATTATCGTTCTAAAAACAATTACTACTGCAATAGGGCCAGGTTCCTGTTTGTGCTTTGAGGGAGAGATTATCATTCCAAAAACAATTACTACTGCATTAGGGCCAGGTTCCTGTTGGTGTTCTGAGGTACAGTTTATCGTTCTAAAAACATCTACAACTGCATTAGTGCCAGGTTCCTGTTGGTGCTTTGAGGTAGAGTTTATCGTTCTAAAAACATCTAGTACTGTATTAGGGCCAGGTTCCTGTTGGTGCTCTGAGGGACAGTTTATCGTTCTAAAAACTACAACTGCATTAGGGCCAGGTTCGTGTTGGTGCATTGAGGCAGAGATTATCGTTCTAAAAACAACTACTACTGCATTAGGGCCAGGTTCCTGTTGGTGCTTTAAGGGAGAGTTTATCGTTCTAAAAACAACTAGTACAGCATTAGGGCCAGGTTCCTGTTGGTGCTCTGAGGGACAGTTTATCGTTCTAAAAACAACTACAATTGCATTAGTGCCAGGTTCCTGTTCGTGCTTTGAGGGAGAGTTTATCGTTCTAAAAACAACTACTTCTGCATTAGGACCAGGTTCCTGTTGGTGCTCTGAGGGATAGTTTATCATTCTAAAAACAACTACAAATGCAATAGGGCCAGGTTCCTGTTGGTGCTTTGAGGCAGAGTTTTTCATTCTAAAAACAACTACTACTGCATTAAGGCCAGGTTCCTGTTGGTGCTTTGAGGGACAGTTTATCGGTCTAAAAACAACTACTACTGCATTAGGGCCAGGTTCCTGTTGGTGCTCTGAGGGACAGTTTATCGTTCTAAAAACAGCTACTAATGCATTAGGGCAAGGTTCCTGTTGGTGCTTTGAGGCAGAGATTATCATTCTAAAAACAACTACTATTGCATTAGGGCCAGGTTCCTGTTGGTGCTCTGAGGGAGAGTTTATTGTTCTAAAAACAACTACAACTGCATTAGGACCAGTTCCTGTTTGTGCTTTGAGGGAGAGATTATCTTTCTAAAAACAACTACTACTGCAATAGTGTGAGGTTCCTGTTTTTGCTTTGAGGCAGAGATTATCGTTCTAAAAACAACTACTACTGCATAAGGGCCAGGTTCCTGTTGGTGCTCTGAGGGACAGTTTATCATTCTAAAAACAACTACTACTGCATTAGTGCCAGGTTCCTGTTGGTGCTTTGAGGGAGAGTTTATCGTTTTAAAAAAAAACTACTACTGCATTATGGCCAGGTTCCTGTTTGTGCTTTGAGGGAGAGTTTATCAATGTAAAAGCAGCTACTACTGCATTAGGGCCAATTTCCTGTTGGTGCATTGAAGGAGAGTTTGCCGTACGAAAAACAACTAATACTTCATTAAGGCCAGGCTCCTGTTGGTGCTTTGAAGGAGAGATTATCGTTCTAAAAACAATTACTACTGTAATAGGGCCAGGTTCCTGTTTGTGCTTTGAGGTAAAGATTATCCTTCTAAAAACATTTACTATTGCATTAGGGCCAGTTTCCTGTTGGTGCTCTGAGGGACAGTTTAACGTTCTAAAAACATCTACAACTGCATTAGGGCCAGGTTCCTGTTGGTGCTTTGAGGAAGAGTTTATCGTTCTAAAAACAACTATTACTGCATTAGTGCCAGGTTCCTGTTGGTGCTCTGAGGGACAGTTTATCGTTCTAAAAACAACTACAACTGCATTAGGGCCAGGTTCCTGTTGGTGCTTTGAGGCAGAGTTTTTCATTCTAAAAACAGCTACTACTGCATTAGGGCCAGGTTCCTTTTGGTGCTCTGAGTTAGAGTTTATCATTCTAAAAACAACTACAACTGCATTAGGGCCAGGTTCCTGTTGGTGCTTTGACGGACAGTTTATCGGTCTAAAAAGAACTACTACTGCATTTTGCCAGGTTCCTGTTGGGGCTTTGAGGGAGACATTATCGTTCTAAAAACAACTTCTACTGCAATAGGGCCAGGTTCCTGTTTGTGCTTTGAGGGAGAGATTATCGCTCTGCAAACAACTACTACTGCATTAAGGCCAGGTTCCTGTTGGTGCTTTGAGGGAAAGATTATCGGTCTAAAAACAACTACTACTGCATTAGGGCCAGGTTCCTGTTGGTGCTCTGAGGGACAGTTTATCGTTCTAAAAACAAATACTAATGCATTAGGGCAGGTTCCTAATTGGGGCTTTGAGGGAGACATTATCGTTCTAAAAACAACTTCTACTGCAATAGGGCCAGGTTCCTGTTTGTGCTTTGAGGGAGAGATTATCGCTCTGCAAACAACTACTACTGCATTAAGGCCAGGTTCCTGTTGGTGCTTTGAGGGAGAGATTATCATTCTAAAAACAACTACTACTGCATTAGGGCCAGGTTCCTGTTGGTACTCTGAGGGACAGTTTTCCGTTCTAAAAATTACTACAACAGGATAAGGGCCAGGTTCATGTTGGTGCTTTGAGGGAGAGTTTATCGTTCTAAAAACAACTACAACTGTGTTAGTACCTGTTCCTGTTGGTGCTTTGAGGGAGAGTTTATCATTCTAAAAACAAATACTATGGCAATAGGGCCAGGTTCCTGTTTGTGCTTTGAGGGAGAGTTTATCAATGTAAAAACAACTACTACTGCATTAGGGCCAGGTTCCTGTTGGTGCTCTGAGGGACTGTATTCTGTTCTAAAAATTACTACAACTGGATAAGGGCCAGGTTCCTGTTGGTGCATTGAGGGAGAGTTTATCGTATGAAAAACAAATACTACTGCATTAGGGCGAGGTTCCTGTTTTTGTTTAGAGGCAGAGATTAACGTTCTAAAAACAACTACTACTGCATTAGGGCCAGGTTCCTGTTGGTGCTCTGAGGGACAGTTTATCATTCTAAAAACAACTACAACTGCATTAGTGCCAGGTTCCTGTTGGTGCTTTGAGGGAGATTTTATCGTCCTAAAAACAACTACTACTGCATAAGGGCCAGGTTCCTGTTGGTGCTTTAAGGGAGAGTTTATCGTTCTAAAAACAATTACTACTGCAATAGGGCCAGGTTCCTGTTTGTGCTTTGAGGGAGAAATTATCGTTCTGCAAACAACTACTACTGCATTAAGGCCAGGTTCCTGTTGGTGCTTTGACGGACAGTTTTTAGGTCTAAAAACAACTACTACTGCATTAGGACCAGGTTCTTGTTGGTGCTCTGAGGGACAGTTTATCGTTCTAAAAACACCTACTAATGCATTAGGGCAAGGTTCCTGTTGGTGCTTTGAGGGAGAGATTATCATTCTAAAAACAACTACTACTCCATTAGGGCCAGGTTCCTGTTTGTGCTTTGAGGGAGAGTTTATCGTACGAAAAACAAATACTACTGCATTAGGGCCAGGCTCCTCTTGGTGCTTTGAGGGAGAGATTATCGTTCTAAAAACAATTACTACTGCAATAGGGCCAGGTTCCTGTTTGTGCTTTGAGGGAGAGTTTATCAATGTAAAAACAACTACTACTGCATTAGGGCCAGGTTCCTGTTGGTGCTCTGAGGGACAGTTTTCCGTTCTAAAAATTACTACAACTGGATAAGGGCCAGGTTCCTGTTGGTGCATTGAGGGAGAGTTTATTGTACCAAAAACAACTACTACTGCAATAGGGCGAGGTTCCTGTTTTTGTTTAGAGGCAGAGATTAACGTTCTAAAAACAACTACTACTGCATTAGGGCCAGGTTCCTTTTGGTGCTCTGAGGGACAGTTTATCATTCTAAAAACAGCTACAACTGCATTAGTGCCAGGTTCCTGTTCGTGCTTTGAGGGAGATTTTATCGTTCTAAAAACAACTACTACTGCATAAGGGCCAGGTTCCTGTTGGTGCTTTAAGGGAGAGTTTATCGTTCTAAAAACAATTACTACTGCAATAGGGCCAGGTTCCTGTTTGTGCTTTGAGGGAGAGATTATCGTTCTGCAAACAACTACTACTGCATTAAGGCCAGGTTCCTGTTGGTGCTTTGACGGACAGTTTTTAGGTCTAAAAACAACTACTACTGCATTAGGACCAGGTTCCTGTTGGTGCTCTGAGGGACAGTTTATCGTTCTAAAAACACCTACTAATGCATTAGGGCAAGGTTCCTGTTGGTGCTTTGAGGGAGAGATTATCATTCTAAAAACAACTACTACTGCATTAGGGCCAGGTTCCTGTTTGTGCTTTGAGGGAGAGTTTATCGTACGAAAAACAAATACTACTGCATTAGGGCCAGGCTCCTGTTGGTGCTTTGAGGGAGAGATTATCGTTCTAAAAACAGTTACTACTGCAATAGGGCCAGGTTCCTGTTTGTGCTTTGAGGGAGAGTTTATCAATGTAAAAACAACTACTACTGCATTAGGGCCAGGTTCCTGTTGGTGCTCTGAGGGACAGTTTTCCGTTCTAAAAATTACTACAACTGGATAAGGGCCAGGTTCCTGTTGGTGCATTGAGGGAGAGTTTATTGTACGAAAAACAACTACTACTGCAATAGGGCGAGGTTCCTGTTTTTGTTTAGAGGCAGAGATTAACATTCTAAAAACAACTACTACTGCATTAGGGCCAGGTTCCTTTTGGTGCTCTGAGGGACAGTTTATCATTCTAAAAACAACTACAACTGCATTAGTGCCAGGTTCCTGTTGGTGCTTTGAGGGAGATTTTATCGTTCTAAAAACAACTACTACTGCATAAGGGCCAGGTTCCTGTTGGTGCTTTAAAGGAGAGTTTATCGTTCTAAAAACAATTACTACTGCAATAGGGCCAGGTTCCTGTTTGTGCTTTGAGGGAGAGATTATCGTTCTGCAAACAACTACTACTGCATTAAGGCCAGGTTCCTGTTGGTGCTTTGACGGACAGTTTTTAGGTCTAAAAACAACTACTACTGCATTAGTGCCAGGTTCCTGTTGGTGCTCTGAGGGACAGTTTATCGTTCTAAAAACAACTACTAATGCATTAGGGCAAGGTTCCTGTTGGTGCTTTGAGGGAGAGATTATCATTCTAAAAACAACTACTACTGCATTAGGGCCAGGTTCCTGTTTGTGCTTTGAGGGAGAGTTTATCGTACGAAAAACAAATACTACTGCATTAGGTCCAGGCTCCTGTTGGTGCTTTGAGGGAGAGTTTATCGTTCTAAAAACAACTACAACTGTGTTAGGACCAGTTCCTGCTGGTGCTTTGAGGGAGAGTTTATCATTCTAAAAACAATTACTAAGGCAATAGGGCCAGGTTCCTGTTTGTGCTTTGAGTGAGAGTTTATCAATGTAAAAACAACTACTACTGCATTAGGGCCAGGTTCCTGTTGGTGCTCTGAGGGACAGTTTTCCGTTCTAAAAATTACTACAACTGGATAAGGGCCAGGTTCCTGTTGGTGCTTTGAGGGAGAGTTTATCATTCTTAAAACAATTACTACGGCAATAGAGCCAGGTTCCTGTTTGTGCTTTGAGGGAGAGTTTATCAATGTAAAAACAGCTACTACTGCATTAGGACCAGGTTCCTGTTGGTGCATTGAGGGAGAGTTTATCGTACAAAAAACAACTACTACTGCATTAGGGCGAGGTTCCTGTTTTTGCTTTGAGGCAGAGATTATCTTTCTAAAAACAACTACTACTGCATTAGGGCCAGGTTCCTTTTGGTGCTCTGAGGGACAGTTTATCATTCTAAAAACAGCTACAACTGCATTAGTGCCAGGTTCCTGTTGGTGCTTTGAGGGAGATTTTATCGTTCTAAAAACAACTACTACTGCATAAGGGCCAGGTTCCTGTTGGTGCTTTAAGGGAGAGTTTATCGTTCTAAAAACAATTACTACTGCAATAGGGCCAGGTTCCTGTTTGTGCTTTGAGGGAGAGTTTATCGTACGAAAAACAAATACTACTGCATTAGATCCAGGCTCCTGTTGGTGCTTTGAGGGAGAGATTATCGTTCTAAAAACAATTACAACTGCTTTAGGGCCAGGTTCCTGTTGGTGCTCTGAGGGACAGTTTATCGTTCTAAAAACATCTACAACTGCATTAGGGCCAGGTTACTGTTGGTGCTTTGAGGAAGAGTTTATCGTTCTAAAAACAACTAGTACTGCATTAGGGCCAGGTTCCTGTTGGTGCTCTGAGGGACAGTTTATCGTTCTAAAAACAATTACTACTGCATTAGGGCCATGTTCATGTTGGTGCATTGAGGGAGAGATTATCGTTCTAAAAACAACTACTACTGCATTAGGGCCAGGTTCCTGTTGGTGCTCTGAGGGTCAGTTTATCGTTCTAAAAACAACTACAACTGCATCAGTGCCAGGTTCCTGTTGGTGCTTTGAGGGAGAGTTTATTGTTCTAAAAACAACTACTACTGCATTAGGGCCAGGTTCATGTTGTTGCTCTGAGGGAGAGTTTATCATTCTAAAAACAACTACTACTGCAATAGGGCCATGTTCCTGTTTGTGCTTTGAGGGAGAGATTATCGTTCTAGAAACAATTACAACTGCTTTAGGGCCAGGTTCCTGTTGGTGCTCTGAGGGACAGTTTATCGTTCTAAAAACAACTACAACTGCATTAAGGCCATGTTCATGTTGGTGCATTGAGGGAGAGATTATCGTTCTAAAAACAACTACTACTGCATTAGGGCCAGGTTCCTGTTGGTGCTCTGAGGGACAGTTTATCGTTCTAAAAACAACTACAACTGCATCAGTGCAAGGTTCCTGTTGGTGCTTTGAGGGAGAGTTTTTCATTCTAAAAACAACTACTACTGCATTAGGGCCAGGATCCTGTTGGTGCTCTGAGTTAGAGTTTATCATTCTAAAAACAACTACAACTGCATTAGGGCAAGGTTCCTGTTGGTGCTTTGAGGGTGAGTTTATCGTTCTAAAAACAACTACTACTGCATTACGGCCAGGTTCCTGTTGGGGCTTTGAGGGAGACATTATCGTTCTAAAAACAACTACTACTGCAATAGGGCCAGGTTCCTGTTTGTGCTTTGAGGGAGAGATTATCGTTCTGCAAACAACTACTACTGCATTAAGGCCAGGTTCCTGTTGGTGCTTTGACGGACAGTTTTTAGGTCTAAAAACAATTACTACTGCATTAGGGCCAGGTTCCTGTTGGTGCTCTGAGGGACAGTTTATCATTCTAAAAACAACTACTAATGCATTAGGGCAAGGTTCCTGTTGGTGCTTTGAGGGAGAGATTATCATTCTAAAAACAACTACTACTGCATTAGGGCCAGGTTCCTGTTGGTGCTCTGAGGTACAGTTTTCCGTTCTAAAAATTACTACAACTGGATAAGGGCCAGGTTCCTGTTGGTGCTTTGAGGGAGAGATTATCGTTCTAAAAACAATTACCTCTGCAATAAGGCCAGGTTCCTGTTTGTGCTTTGAGGGAGAGATTAACGTTCTAAAAACAATTACTACTGCATTAGGGCCAGGTTCCTGTTGGTGCTCTGAGAGACAGTTTATCGTTCTAAAAACATCTACAACTGCATTAGGGCCAGGTTCCTGTTGGTGCTTTGAGGAAGAGTTTATCAATCTAAAAACAACTAGTACTGCATTAGGGCCAGGTTCCTGTTGGTGCTCTGAGGGACAGTTTATCGTTCTAAAAACAACTACAACTGCATTAGGGCCAGGTTCCTGTTGGTGCATTGAGGGACAGTTTACTGTTCTAAAAACAACTAGTACTGCATTAGTGCCAGGTTCCTGTTGGTGCTCTGAAGGACAGTTTATCGTTCTAAAAACAACTACAACTGCATTAGGGCCAGGTTCCTGTTGGTGCATTGAGGGACAGTTTACCGTTCTAAAAACAACTACAACTGCATTAGGGCCAGGTTCCTGTTGGTGCATTGAGGGACAGTTTACCGTTCTAAAAACAACTACAACTGCATTAGTGCCAGGTTCCTGTTGGTGCTCTGAGTTAGAGTTTATCATTCTAAAAACAACTACAACTGCATTAGGCCAGGTTCCTGTTGGTGCTTTGAGGGAGAGTTTATCGTTCTAAAAAAAACTACTACTGCATTAGGGCCAGGTTCCTGTTGGTGCATTGAGGGAGAGATTATCATTCTAAAAACAACTACTACTGCATTAGGGCCAGGTTCCTGTTGGTGCTCTGAGGGACAGTTTATCGTTCTAAAAACAACTACTACTGCAATAGGGCCAGGTTCCTGTTGGTTCCCTGAGGGAGAGTTTTTCATTCTAAAAACAACTACTACTGCATTAGGGCCAGGTTCCTGTTGGTGCTCTGAGTTAGAGTTTATCATTCTAAAAACAACTACAACTGCATTAGGGCCAGGTTCCTGTTGGTGCTTTGACGGACAGTTTATCGGTCTAAAAACAACTACTACTGCATTAGGGCCAGGCTCCTGTTGGTGCTCTGAGGGACAGTTTATCATTCTAAAAACAAATACTAATGCATTAGGGCAAGGTTCCTGTTGGTGCTTTGAGGCAGAGATTATCATTCTAAAAACAACTACTACTGCATTAGGGCCAGGTTCCTGTTGGTGCTCTGAGGGACAGTTTATCGTTCTAAAAACAAATACTAATGCATTAGGGCAAGGTTCCTGTTGGTGCTTTGAGGGAGAGATTATCATTCTAAAAACAACTACTACTGCATTAGTGCCAGTTTCCTGTTGGTACTCTGTGGGACAGTTTTCCGTTCTAAAAATTACTACAACTGGATAAGGGCCACGTTCCTGTTGGTGCTTTGAGGGAGAGTTTTTCGTTCTAAAAACAACTACTACTGCATTAGGGCCAGGTTCCTGTTGGTGCTTTGAGGGACAGTTTATCGTTCTAAAAACAACTACAACTGCATTAGTGCCAGGTTCCTGTTGGTGCATTGAGGGAGAGTTTATCGTTCTAAAAACAACTACTACTGCATTAGGGCCAGGTTCCTGTTGGTGCTCTGAGGGAGAGTTTATCGTTCTAAAAACAACTACAACTGCAATAGTGCCAGGTTTCTGTTGTTGCTTTGAGGGAGAGTTTTTCATTCTAAAAACAACTACTACTGCATTAGGGCCAGGTTCCTGTTGGTGCTCTGAGTTCTAGTTTATCATACTAAAAACAACTACAACTGCATTAGGCCAGGTTCCTGTTGGTGCTCTGAGGGAGAGTTTATCGTTCTAAAAACAACTACAACTGCAATAGTGCCAGGTTCCTGTTGGTGCTTTGAGGGAGAGTTTTTCATTCTAAAAACAACTACTACTGCATTAGGGCCAGGTTCCTGTTGGTGCTCTGAGTTTGAGTTTATCATTCAAAAAACAACTACTACTGCATTAGGGCCAGGTTCCTGTTGGTGCATTGTAGACTTGTGCATGGCTAAAAAATTTGTTCTTTTCGTTTTTCGGAAATTCGGAAATTCTAAATGTTCAGAAATTCGGAAATTAAAAAAATTCGTAATTCGGAAATTGGGAAATTGAAAAATTCGGAAATCCGAAATTCGGAAATTTGCGGCAATTCGGCAATTGCGGTAATTCGGAAATTCGGAAATTCGCGGTAATTCGGCAATTGCAGTAATTCGGTAATTCACGTTAATTCGGCAATTGCGGTAATTCTGAAATTTGCGGTAATTCGGCAATTGCGGTAATTCGGAAATTCGGCAATTGGAACAGACGAAAATCCGAAAATCCGAAAATTGGAAAAAACTAAGAATATTTGAAATAATAACTAACTAATAACTATTAAATTATAGGTATTGGAATTTCCTTGAAAGTTTGGCTGTTAATGTACTTAGATATGAAATTTAGCATCAATAGTCATACTTTCAAGAAAATTTTTCAATACCTATATTTATTTAATAGTTATTTATTATTATTTCAAATATTCTTTTTTATTTCCGTAAGAATCAAAAAAGGTTAAAAGCCTAAAAGCCTAAAAGCAGACAAGGTTAACGGCTTAAAGGCTTAATGGCGTTAACGGCTTAATGGCGTTTAAAGTCTTAATGGCGTTAACGGCTTAATTGCACTTAATGGCTTAATGACGTTAACGGCTTAATGGCGCTTAAAGGCTTAAAGGCTTAATGGCGTTAACGGCTTAACGGCGTTTAAAGGCTTAAAGCCTAAAGGCTTAAAAAGTTAAAGGGTTAAAGGCTTAATGCTTAAAAAAATTAAAGGCTTAAAGACTTGTAAATCTTAAAGGCTTAAAGGCTTTTTGCTTTTCTTGTTTAAAAAATCGGT
>BLSH010543645.1:268409-282929 GCA_018402905.1 Glandirana rugosa
TTAGAGAGGGAGTTACGTGTTTGTCCTTGGACCGGGATTACGTCAACATCAACAAAAATCTTACTATTTGAGATTGAGTCTCGTGGTTGTCCTTGGACCGGGATTACGTCATCATCAACAAAAATCTTACTTTTTGAGAGGGAGTTTCGTGACAACTGCATTAGGGCCAGGTTCCTGTTTGTGCATTGAGGGAGAGATTATCGTTCTAAAAACAACTACTACTGCATTAGGGCCAGGTTCCTGTTGGGGCTTTGAGGGAGAGATTATCATTCTAAAAACAACTACTACTGCATTAGGGCCAGGTTCCTGTTGGTGCTCTGAGGGAGAGTTTATCGTTCTAAAAACAACTACAACTGCAATAGTGCCAGGTTCCTGTTGGTGCTTTGAGGGAGAGTTTTTCATTCTAAAAACAACTACTACTGCATTAGGACCAGGTTCCTGTTGGTGCACTGAGTTAGAGTTTATCATTCTAAAAACAACTACAACTACATTAGGGCCAGGTTCCTGTTGGTGCTTTGACGGACAGTTTATCAGTCTAAAAACAACTACTACTGCATTAGGGCCAGGTTCTTGTTGGGGCTTTGAGGGAAACATTATCGTTCTAAAAACAACTACTACTGCAATAGGGCCAGGTTCCTGTTGGTGCTTTGAGGGAGAGATTATCGTTCTGCAAACAACTACTACTGCATTAAGGCCAGGTTCCTGTTGGTGCTTCGACGGACAGTTTATTGGTCTAAAAACAACTACTACTGCATTAGGGCCAGGTTCCTGTTGGTGCTCTGAGGGACAGTTTATCGTTCTAAAAACAACTACTAATGCATTAGGGCAAGGTTCCTGTTGGTGCTTTGAGGGAGGGATTATCATTCTAAAAACAACTACTACTGCATTAGGGCCAGGTTCCTGTTGGTGCTCTGAGGGACAGTTTTCCGTTCTAAAAATTACTACAACTGGATAAGTGCCAGGTTCCTGTTGGTGCTTTGAGGGAGAGATTATCGTTCTAAAAACAATTACTACTGCAATAGGGCCAGGTTCCTGTTTGTGCTTTGAGGGAGAGATTAACGTTCTAAAAACAATTACTACTGCATTAGGGCCAGGTTCCTGTTGGTGCTCTGAGGGACAGTTTATTGTTCTAAAAACATCTACAAGTGCATTAGGGCCAGGTTCCTGTTGGTGCTTTGAGGAAGAGTTTATCTTTCTAAAAACAACTAGTACTTCATTAGGGCCAGGTTCCTGTTGGTGCTCTGAGGGACAGTTTATCGTTCTAAAAACAACTACAACTGCATTAGGGCCAGGTTTCTGTTGGTGCATTGAGGGAGAGATTATCGTTCTAAAAACAAGTACTACTGCATTAGGGCCAGGTTCCTGTTGGTGCTTTGAGGGAGAGTTTATCATTCTAAAAACAACTACTACTGCATTAGGGCCAAGTTCCTGTTGGTGCTCTGAGGGACAGTTTACCATTCTAAAAACAGCTACAACTGCATTAGTGCCAGGTTCCTGTTGGTGCTTTGAGGGAGAGTTTATCGTTCTAAAAACAACTACAACTGCAATAATACCAGGTTCCTGTTGGTGCTTTGAGGGAGAGTTTTTCATTCTAAAAACAACTACTACTGCATTAGGGCCAGGTTCCTGTTGGTGCTCTGAGTTAGAGTTTATTATTCTAAAAACAACTACAACTGCATTAGGCCAGGTTCCTGTTGGTGCTTTGAGGGAGATTTTATCGTTCTAAAAAAAAACTACTACTGCATTAGGGCCAGGTTCCTGTTGGTGCTCTGAGGGAGAGTGTATCGTTCTAAAAACAACTACAACTGCATTATGGCCAGGTTCCTGTCGGTGCTCTGAGGCAGAGATCATCATTCTAAAAACAACTACTACTGCAATAGGGCCAGGTTCCTGTTGGTGCTCTGAGGGTGAGTTTATCGTTATAAAGCCATCTCCTACTGCATTAGAGAGAGGTTCCTCACCTGCGGTGAGGGGCAGATTATTGTTCTAAAATCATCTCATACTGCAGTAGGGACTGGTTCCTGTTGGTGCTGTGAAAGACAGATTATCGTTCTAAAATCATCATCTTATAATGGTGTAGGGAGAGGTTCCTACTGCTCGTGTGAGTGGTGCATTTCTTGCACAAAAATAAAAAGTGCATCTACAATTTTCTTTTTTTTTTAAAAAATAAGAATAATAATTTATTATTCTTTTTTGTATTAATAAATATTGCTACATAGTACATTTGTGTCCAGAATGAGGAGAGGGTCAAATAAGGGACGTGGTGGTGGTCGTGGTGCTGCTGGTGTTGCTGAAGCTCCTGTTGCAAGGATAGGATGTGGTCGATCTGTGCCAGCTACACGCACATGTGAAACACCTTCCTCAGGTAGCCGACAGAACCTTCAATTTTATATGGTAGGCCCGAATGGCGCTCAGCGAATGGTGAGGCCAGAACAGGTACAGGCGATAGTAGATTGGGTGGTTGACAATGCCTCCATTTCCTTTACATTGTCTCCCACCCGGTCCCTTGATGAAAGCTCAGAGTTGGGACCTGAACCCCATGGCCATCTGTTTTTCACCTCAGCCCCTTGTAAATCAGCCAAGCAGTCTGAGCCCCAAATCATGCAGCAGACTCTTATGCTTTTTGTTTGTAAAAATTTTTATTAAGGATTATCAAGTTGACAAAGAAGAATTTGCAATTAGCTAATATCCGACAGGTAGATATACATGTATAAAACAAACAATGATACTTGAGCTGGAGTCATCACAGTGTGTTATCACAAAAAATCTGAAATAAACAAGAAATATCTAAACAAAACAATGAGAACATAGAAAATTTAGGGAAAAATAGGCTTAGAGCAAGAGAGGTCGCGCCGTCTCACCAGTCACCCCAAGTGGGATCAAACTGTGACCGGAAAGACAAGCTGCAACCCATCCAGCTCCCACCCTAGTGGCCAAGCAAAAACTGTGGTAGGTATAACACAATCACGTTTATATTAAAAGGACTTATTTCTAAAACCATAATAAGGACACATTAGAAATATTGAGAATCCGGTAACCCCCCACCTCTAGCCACAGGGCTAGGGTGGAGTACCGCCCCTCCGATACAGTCCAGACTCCAGTTTGCAAGAAAAAGTGGACTGACAAGCCCGCTGAAAGTAAGGAAAGGGTCTTAGAGGAAAAAGGAGAAGAAGAGCGTAAAAGAAAGTGAAGGAAAGAGACACCAGAGAATTAAAGCAAGGGGTGTAAGTCACTTGGGGAGCTTAAGGTAGTTCTTCCAAGGATCCCAGACTAGGTCAAATTTAGTTGAAGTATCTAAAATATTATTTGCGAGCCTTTCCTGCACCATGATCCAAGAAATTTTTTGTTTAGCCTCATAAAATGACACTGATGGATGCTTCCAGGACCTGGCTATTGTGATTTTAGCACCCAACAGAATAAAGTGGGTAAGTTTAAATAGTGGTTTGGAAAGTCCATCAGGTTTATAGTTGAGGAGAGCTATTTCTGGATTCTGAGGGATTGAATGGCCCGAAATCCTACGAATCAAATGGAATACCTTGTTCCAAAAGCCCCAAATATGCGGGCATTCCCACCAAGTGTGAAGAAGGAAGGAGCCCAAAAGCCCACATCCTCTGAAGCAGAGGCTGGAGGAATTTGGGTACATAGCTGCTAACCTAGTAGGTACCAAGTACTATCGGAGAAGGACCTTTAGATTGGCCTCCCTTAGGGTAATATTTGTGATCCCTTTAGAGGATCTCAGGAACAAAGAGCTCCATATATCTGCTTCCCAATGTACCTCAAGATCTCCCTCCCATCTCTTCGCATAGGGAGGTTTATCTGTATTCTCCATCAGTGATGCATAAATCAAAGTGATACCTCCTCTTTGATCCTCAGTTTCAGAACACCATTTTTCGAAAGGGGTAATACCTATATGGTCATTTTTAGATTTCCACCAAGAGGTCAGAAAATGATAAATTTGTAGGAATCTAAATTTTTCAGTAGGTGGCATTTCTAATTTGTTGATGCAGTGAGTTAGAGTCAATGGGCCCGCAGGGGTCAAGAAGTGGCCTATTTGATATAGGCCCTTATCTGTCCACCATTGGAAGGCCTTAATGTCTAGACCCGGTGGGAAAAGGGGATTATTAAAGAGATGACTAAGAGGGCGTAGATTTGAAACGAAATATGGAGGTTTAAGGATTAAAGCGCTAAGGGCAAAGGAGTGGGACAGCATAGGAGCGAGTATTGAGGGCCTCGACTTGCGAGAAGCCCCCATCAAAAAGTCAATAGTGTTAAGGGGCACCGCCTGCCTCTCTATGTTAATCCAGTCAGGTTTATTCCCTCTAGAGAAAACAGTTGAGAATTGAGATAGTTGGGCTGCCTGGAAATATTTAAAAAGGTGTGGAAGACCCAAACCCCCCTGACTGCGTCTCCTATAAAGAACATTAGCCGAACATCTATATCCATTACGGCCCCAAATGAATTTCAGAATTTGCGATTGTAGTTTTTGAAGATTAGGTTTCTTAATTGGGACAGGGAGAGTTTTAAAGAAGTACAGATTCTTTGGAAGAAGGGTCATTTTGACCGCATGTATTCTGCCTAACCATGAAAGGCCTTCTTGGTCCCATCTAGCAAAATCGTCTGTTAATTTCTTAAGTAAAGGTGGGTAATTGGCTTCATAAAGTTGGCTGACGTTGGCTGCCAGATTGACCCCCAAGTAAGGTATCTGGGAAGTGTTCCAGGTGAATTTATAGAGATCTTTGAGTCGACGCATTATCGGCTCTTGGGTAGATATATTCAGAGCTGAAGATTTGTACCAATTTACACAGAGCCCAGAAGCTTCTCCAAAGATTTGAAGTAATTTTGTAATTTGACCTGAGCGCAAGGGTTAGAGTATAGGGCTCTCAGGGTCTGAAGAAATCTTGGGCCAAAGCCCCATCTGTATAAAACCTCAAATAGATATGACCAATCAACAGTATCAAAGGCCTTTTGTAAATCCACGGACAAGATGTACACCTCACGAGGGGAACCCCCATCCCAATTCGAGTTAAGGAGAGAAATTATGTCTATTGCTCTACGGATTTGGTCCGGGCCCAGCCTTCCCGGAATAAAGCCCACCTGGTCTTTGTGTATGTACTTACTTATAAATTTGGTTAATCTGTTTGCCAAAATTTTTTGTCAAAATTTTAAGGTCATTATTGATTAAAGAGATAGGTCTATAATTGCTGACATCTGAATGATCTTTACCAGGTTTGGGGATGACCAAGATGAAGGCCCTGTTAGCTTCACTCTGCAAACCAGATCCCGCCGGAAGAGAATTAAAAAATTTAGTTAAGTAGGGGGCAATAACTGGACCAAAAGTCTTATAATAGCCCGTGGACAAACCATCAGGGCCGGGAGCCAATCCCTTCCTGAGATTTCGAATCACCTCCATAACTTCCGTGTCGGTGAAGGGTAGTTCAAGGGAAGCTATATGTTCCTCCGACAGTCTAGGAAGGGCAATGGAATTAAGGAAGGCTTCAAGATTAGAGGAAGCAACTGTTTTGCCTGATTCATAAAGTTTGGCATAAAAATTTTGAAAGACAGTCATAATTCGTTTAGGATTCTGGGTTAGGTCTCCAGAGAAGTCCCTAATCTTTCGGAAGGAAAAGGAACGACACTTGGGGGACAATCTGGCAGCCAGTCTAGGATCAATTTGGTCCTTTTGCAAATAAAAATGGGCTCTAGACCATTGGATCTGTTTCTCAGCGCTAGTGGTAAGGGTGAGGTTTAAGGCTACCTTCCCTGCTTCAAGCTGTGCCAATGACTGGGGAGTCGGATTCTTCTTATGAGTCCTGGCTAATTCATGAAATGCACGTTCTAGGTTTTCAATATCAACCTTCCTTTCCCTTCTTAACCTGGCTGATAATTGAATGATCTTTCCCCTTATGACCCCTTTGTGAGCTGCCCAAAGTGTTGGAGGGGAGACTTCCCCGTTATCATTCAAAAGGAAGTATTCCTTAAGTTCCTTTTCTAATAATGTGCAATGGACCGGGTTATTAAGGAGAGATTCATTCAAACGCCATTGAGGATTCCTCCTATGACCTAGATCAGTTTTAAGGAGTATTATAACTAGTGAGTGATCTGACAAGGGAGAGTCCTCAATGGAGGATTTGGAAACCAAGGGGGAAACAGAGGCTGGGACAAAAATATAGTCTATTCTTGCCATGCTCTTGTGTGGAGCTGAGAAATGGGTATAGTCCTTAACCTTAGGGTTGAGTTCCCTCCAGATATCGATGAACCCCACCGAGTAGAGAAGCCTGGCAAATTTGAGGCTAAGTTTAGGAGGCCTAATCAACTGGGGAGGACCCGTCCCTGACTTGTCAAGTATAGGGTCTAGGGCCATATTAGAGTCTCCTCCCAATATTACAGTCCCCTCTAGATGAGGGATGACAAGATTGAGCAAGCCCTGGAGGAATTTGGTTTGACCCTGGTTTGGTGCATAATATGATAAGAAAGAATACATAAAACCCCCTAAAGTCCACCTTAGGAAGATATACCTACCCTCTGGGTCTTTGATATCTTGCAAGGGGGTAAAGGCTAAGTGTTTAGCGAAGAAGATCCCTACACCTTTCGTTTTGTCTGAGGCGCTTGCTAGATAGAACTGAGGATATTTACAGTGTATGTACTTAGGATTATAGTGGACTGGGAAGTGTGTTTCTTGAAGCATGAGTATATCCAAATGATGGGAGTGGGCTAGATTAAAATATTTTTTCCTTTTCACGGGGGAATTAAGACACTGCACATTATGTGTTGCTATTCTCAGAGAGAATGAGGGGTTAGCTGACATGATAAATGTTAAAGGGGGAAAAGGGAAAGGAAAGGAAGCAACTTGCCGCACGCTGAGAGAAAAGGAGATACCCATTGAGACCTACCGTGTTGTTGACTTCTCCGATGCCTGGAGTTAGAGGAAGAGAAGAAGGAAAAGATGAATAGGTAGATCCAAAGAAACTTAGTAGAAACAAAAACCATGGTAGGGGAGCGGCATGGACTAGCCGCAGATCCCCTCAAATTCCTGGTAGAGAGGGATCTAGATGTCACCCTCACTAGCAAGAATAGGAAGTTAAGTGTCTGCCTAAACAGCAATACTGCAACCGACCCAAGGATCACCAACATTAGTAACCTGAAGTCAGAGGGAGGTGCATGATATTCCCCCCGGCCAAAACCTTAGAACCTAAAAAAGAAAAATAATACTAACGGTTTACCAAACAGAAATTTAAATGAGCTATGAAATGAACATAATCATCAGAATATCTAGGATCCCTCTACCTGTGGGGCGGAGGTATCTCAAATGGATCCTTTGGGGCCCACGTAGGAGTCCCCTCCAGTTCCCCAACACTTAAATCAGTCAAGGCCGATATGAGCCGCCATAATGTATTAGATCAGCAACATATGTCCATTCAGAACTTGCATAGGGCTGAAATGGAGACCCCATAGAGGGTCCCCCCCCCCCCGAGATAAACCTCTCAGGAGGGAGGAGGGTGACAGAGCCATCCACGGGTCACCCTCAAGAAACAAAAAACAAAAATTTTAGCTTTAAATGTAAGATTCAACAAATCCGGAACAAAGAACAGTAAACAAAGTAGTGACTTAGGAATCACCATCCCAATGAATATCAAACATGAAGGACAGAGCTCAAAAATCATGGGGGGTGGGAGTCTTTGGCTGGCTTTTGCTGTTGCCTCTGCCACAAAGGAGGAATGGGGCTCTGAGGCGAAGGCCTCTTCGAGGAGGCCATGTTCTTATGAGGTTGAGTGGAGGAGGGTTTCAGCGAGATGAGATTGAGCCCCGCCATTAGTTGTTCCCCTTCTTGGAATGTAGAAAAGCCATTATTCTTGCTTTTGTGGAGAAAGTTCAAGCGGAACGGGAAGGACCACCAATATTTGATGTTAGACTTAGTAAGGGCTTCCAAAAGAGGCTTCAGGGTTCTTCTCTTCTGAATGGTGTAAGGAGACAAGTCTGCGAAAACTTGAATGGGGTGACCTTGGATAGCAAGATTAGTAGAGTTCCTGGAGGCCTTCATGATCTCTTCTTTTACCCCATAAAAATGAGGTTTCACCACAATGTCTCTAGGTAAGCCATCAGACCTTGGAGGTTGGAGTGCTCTATGAGTCCTATCTAGTTCAATGCGGTGTTCAGGGATGCCTGGGATGGTTTCCTTAATAAAGGCGCACACGGCCGCTCGGGAATCAGTAATGTCTTCAGGGAGGCCCCTAATTCGAAAGTTATAGCGTCTAGAGCGATTTTCTAGGTCATCTATTTTCGATAAAGCGGACTCCAGTTGATCCTGAAGGTCCTGGATACGTGCTGTGTTTTGATTAATTCGAGAAACTGATTGTTCTGTTTTATGTTCTATTGCTTCTATCCTGGACCCCAGACCCTGAAGGTCAGCTTGGATAAGAGAGGTAATTTGAGAGGCTATTTGGGCTAGGCCCTTGGAGAGCATTTTGGAAAAAACCTCCATCATCATCTGAATGTCAGAGTGAGGTACTTGAGTTTGGGGGCTGGATAAGTCAGAAAGAGGATTGCCTGGACCATGCTCCTTGAGAGGGGTAGCAATAAGATCTTCCAATGTCCTCTCCAGGAGAGAAATGGTGGACGCTGGAGAGAGGATCTGGGCCATGGTTTGGGCTCCAGGGGGGGCCCCGGTGAGGCCAGGACCTGGGACCCTCCTCCCGAGCCCGCATCCATCTCCTCCAGGCCCCCACTGATAGGTTGAGCCCCCGGAGGTATCTGTGGTCCCTTAGAGGCTGGGGTGTCAAAGCCCGGCTGGCGGGATGGGTCTCGCCTGACTGCTCCTTGTTGCATAGTCCAGAGGTTGGTAGGTACCCCACTAAGACTTCAGTGGTGGGCCAGGACACAAAATAAAAAATGATGTATGAAGAGAATCTAAAGATGGTATATGACTTTATGAGAAGAGGGAACAGCACTAAATTGGACTGCCAGTAGGAAAAGATCAATTCCCAGGGGGCTTTAGAGCACTCCAGAAGCCAATATGTGTCACTGACAAGGTCTCTTAACCATTTACATGGCCTAGTAAATGGGGAAGGATGCGCAGTAGGCCCAATCCGCGGCCTAAATTAGTGACCCCTGCTCCAGAGATCACCCACTCTCCCTGGTTGGGCCCGCCGATCCCAAGATCCCCCTAGAGGAAGTCCACTGATAGTAGGCAGAGGGGTGACTGCTCCAGGGCTGTTCTGAGTGCCTCCGCTAACAGGACCTCCCTGGTCCCCCTCTTCCAGAGCATAGGCGGCACTACTAGGCCCAAGCCGCGGCCTCAATTAGTCGGACAGGGCAGAGCGCGGGACCCGCAGCTGAAATGGCGGCACCTCACCACCCCCAAAGCGTCCCTGCGATTGTCCTCTGCTCCGGGGCTGCAAGAGCGGGTAAGCCGAGCTCCGCTGCTAGGCGAAACGGGTCCAGATGGCCGAGGGGAACCAGAGCTCCAGGCTCACACAGCTGCCATGGAAGCTCCGCACATGCGCACTCGACTCTTATGCTTTTTGATGACTCTGCTGCTGTGCTTTCCGTGGGCCATCCACATAGCCCTGGCCCAGAAGTGGAAGACATTGAGTGCACCGATGCCCAACCACTTCTGGTTCAGGATGAGGACATGGAAACACCACGGCAGCACGTCTGTGATGATGATGACGAAACACAGGTGCCAACTGCTGCAGCTTTCCACAGTGTGCAGACTGACAAGGAGGGCAGTGGTGAAGGGTGGGTGGAAGATGATGTGGAGGATGATGAGGTCCTAGACCCCACATGGAATGAAGGTCATGCAAGTGACGTGTGCAGTTTGGAGTAAGAGGTGGTGGTCGCACAGAGGCACCAGCACAGCAAAAGAGGAAGCAGGTTGCAAAAGCGGAGCGAGCATCCCCTACATAGCTACTACCCACCGCACCCAGGGACCTAGCACACCAAAAGCAGCTCAAATGGCAGTTCTTCAGACAATGTGCTGACTACAAGACACAAGTGGTTTGCATACTGTGCAATAAGAGGCTGAAGCGAGGCACAAATGTTCTAAACCTGAGCACAACCTCCATGATCAGGCATCTAAATGCAAAGCACTTGCTGCAGTGGAATAAGTACCTCAAAATCCAAGAAAGGTCTCGGCCTCCTCCTGCTTCCTCTTCTGCTGCTACCTCGGCCTCTTCCTCCACCTCTACAGTGCCAGTGGCACATGCCACCCAGCAAACAGACGATGTGACAGCAACGCCACCATGTCCGCCACCGTCCCCAAGCATTTCCACACAGTCCCATGGAAGCTTACAGCTCTCCATCTCCCAAACACCGGAGAGAAAGAGGAAGTACCCCCCTACCCACCCGCAATCCCTGGCCCTGAATGCCAGCATTTCAAAATTCCTGGCTTTGAAATGCTGTCATTCCATCTGGTGGACACGGACAGTTTTAAAAACCTGATGGTGGTGGCTGTCCCACAGTACATGGTTCCCAGCCGCCACTACTTTTCCAGGCCAGCCATCCCTTTCCTGCACAAACAAGTCGGGGACAAGATCAAGTGTGCACTGCGCAACGCCATCTGTGGCAAGGTCCACATAACCACTGATACGTGGACCAGTAAGCACGGGGAGTGACGCTATATCTTGCTAACTGCACACTGGGCAAATGTAGTGGCGGGTGGGCCTGAGCCGGCTAGCCCTTTGGCGCATGTCCTTCTGCCACCCATAATTACAGGGCATTTCTCTTTGCCTCCTGTTGCCTCCTCCTCCTACTGCACTTCCTCCTCCTCCTCTACCACCTCCTCATCCGCTCAGTGTAACACCTTCACCACCAACTTCAGCACATCCAGGGGGAAACGACAGCAGGCTGTTTTAAAACTGATATGCTTGGGGGATAAACCCCACACTGCGCAGAAGCTGTGGACGGGCATTGAACAACAGACCGATGAGTGGTTGTTGCCACTGAGCCTCAAGCCCGGCCTGGTGGTGTGCGATAATGGACGAAATCTCGTAGCAGCTCTGGGTCTACCAGGTTTGATGCACATCACTTGCCTGGTGCATGTGCTGAATTTGGTGGTGCAGAAATCTCTAAAAAAACTACCCGGATATGTCAGAACAGCTGCAGAAAGTGCGGGCCGTCTGTGCGCGCTTTCGGCGTTCTCACCCTGCTGCTGCTCGCCTGTCTACGCTGCAGTGGAACTTCGACCTTCCCGCTCACCGCCTCCTATGCCACATGCCCACAAGGTGGAACTCCACCTTGTACATGCTGGAGAGACTGTGCGAGCAGCAGCAAGCAATAATGGAGTTACAGCTGCAGCACGCACGGGTCAGTCGCTCTGCGGAACAGCACCACTTCACCACCAAAGAGTGGGCCTCCATGCGAGACCTGTGTATCATATTGCGGTGTTTCGAGTACTCCACCGACATGGCCAGTGCCGATGACGCTGTTCAAAAATTTTCAAGCCAGGGGACAGTTCTGGAGGATGAGGAGGACGAGGATGATGAGGAGGAGGAGGAGGAGGAGAAGGAGGAGGAACCGTGTTCACAGCAGGGTGGCACGCAAAGCAGCTCGTGGGCATCACTGGAGCATGGCTGGGGGGATACGGAGGACACAGATGATACACCTCCCACAGAGGACAGCTTGTCTTTGCCTCTGGGCAGCCTGGCACACATGAGTGATTACCTGCTGCAGTGCCTGCTCAACGATAGCTGAGTTGCCTACATTTTAACTTGTGCTGATTATTGTGTGGCCACCCTGCTGGATCCCCGGTACAAGGACAACGTGCCGTTCTTAATTCCCTCACTGGAGCGTGATCGGAAGATGCGCGGCTACAAGCGCACTCTGGTAGACGCGCTGCTCAGGGCATTCCCAAATGACACCGGGGGCTCAGTGGAAGCACAAGGCAAAGGCAGAGGAGGAGGAGGAAGAGGTCACCAAAGCAGCTGTGGCACTGCCAGCACCTCAGAAGGCAGGGTTAGCATGGCCGAAATGGGGAAAAGCTTTGTCAGCAGCACGCCACCACAAACAGCACCACCAGCTGATAGGCAACGTCTTAGCAGGAGGCAGCATTTCAGCAACATGGTGGAACAGTATGTGTGCACACGCCTACATGTACTGACTGATGGGTCTGCCCCATTCAACTTCTGGGTCTCCAAATTGGCCACATGGCCTGAGCTTGCCCTTTATGCCTTGGAGGTGCTGGCTTGCCCTGCAGCCAGTATATTGTCTGAACGTATGTTTAGTACGGCAGGGGGCGTTACCACAGACAAGTGCAGCCGCCTGTTCACAGCCAACGTGGACAAGCTAGCCTTTATTAAAATGAACCAGGCATGGATCCCACAAGACTTGTCTGTACCTTGTGCAGAATAGACATTTAGACCGGCCTCACACAGCCATTGGTATACTTGTTTTTTTTTGAATATGTCTCAATATTTTGGGGGCTACCCCAATTCTAAAAAAAACCCAAACAAACAAAAAACAGAGTTGGCTACCTCCTCCTCCTCTTCCTCCTCCTCCTCCTGCACCACCGCCACTTCCACCTACACTGCCACGGTCACGGCCTAGTCAACCCCCAGGCTCCTACTCCACATCCACCTCCTCCTCCCATTTTTATTTTTTTAGGTGATTTTAAGTTATTTCCCTATCCACATTTGTTTGTAGGGCACTTGTCCTACTCTTACCACAATTTTGCTTCCTTTTGCTGCCTTCTAGCCCATTCCATTACTTTTTTACAGCCATATTTGTTCCCAAAAGTTCGGGTCACCATTGGCTTCAATGGGGTTCGGTGTCCGGGGTCAAGTTCAGATTGAGTTCGGTACCGAACCCGAACGGTTTCAAGAGGTACGGCCGAACCTGACGAACTCGAACATGTGTCCGCTGAACCCTAGTGATGAATAACAACATATCATCTGCAAGCAGCCCACATTTGTGGATTTGAGATCCACAGGTGGCACCTTTAATGTTGGGGTTTTCACTAATTGCGAGGGTTTCAATGGCAATCGCAAAGATTAGAGGAGACAGAGGACATGCCTGTCTTGTGCCCCTTTCTATGTTAATTAGGGGTGAATAATGGCCTTGTATGTGGATTAGGGCTCTCTGGGAAGCATTTAAGGAATGGATAATGCCTAGGAATTGATCACCAAACCCCCAATGCTCCAAGAGCTGAAAAATATAAGGCCAGGTGACAGAGTCGAAGGCTTATGTATGTCTAAGGAAAGAAGCATCCCCTGCTTAGTAGGTCCCCCCTTCCAATTAGATTGCAATATGGAAATTATATCAATAGCCCGTCTAGTCTGATCAGGGCCCTGCCTGCCTGGGATGAACCCCATCTGGTCCTTATGGACATATTTGTTTATGAATAATGTTAATCGATTTGCTAATATTTTCGTTAGAATTTTGAGATAATTATTGATGAGAGAAATGGGTCTGTAGTTTCCCACTTCTTCTGGGTTTTTGTCAGGTTTAGGGATAACGCAAATAAATGCTGTATTTAGGCCTGAGTTTATTGGTGTCCCTGTTATTTTGGAGTTAAAAAACTTGGTCATGTGTGGAACTAATGTAGTAAAAAACGTTTTATAATAGGGGGCAGAGAGGCCGTCTGGACCTGGGGCCGATCTATTTTTCAATTGTTTAATAACGTCTGCAATCTCCCTATCAGTTATAGCTCTGTCAAGAGCGGCCTTATGCTCATCCTAATTTAGGGATTGGGAGGGAGTCCAGGAACTTGGAGATGTCTCCTTTATGAATTGGTGGAGAAGAACTATAAAGTTTAGTGTAGAAGTCCCCAAAGGCTTGGAGGATCTTGGTAGGATTGCTAGTGGTGCCCTGGTCTCGAGTTCGAATTTTGGGAAGAGCATGAGTTCGAATGCGGGGGGGGGGGTTAAACGGGCGGCTAGCATTGAACCCATGTAATCATTTTGGGAGTAAAACTTGGCTCCGCTCCATCGAATTTGCTTTTCGGCTTTGGTCGTGAGTACAGTTGAGCGAACCTCTGGAAGTTCGGGTTCTGCTGGTCCGGCCGAACTTCGGGACAAAGTCCGGGTCCGGGTCCGGACGGAACCCGTACGATCGCACGGACAACGAACCCCATTGAAATCATGACCCGAACTTTTAGGCACAAAAATGGCTGTAACAAAGTCCTGGAAAGCCCTAGAGGGCTGCAAAAGGAAGTAAAATGGGGGTAAGGGTAGGGCAAGCGCCCTACAAAAAAGGACAGGGGTAAAAAACATCCCGCGAACGGGATGGGAATGGGGGTAAAATGAAGGAAAACGTCGGGAGATCCCGAAAGGTCCTGAAACAATGTCGGTAAAAACACGGATTTTCAAGCCCAGTACTAAAGTTACCCCAAGCAACAGGCACGCTAGCATGCCCAAGGCAGGCCTGGGCCTGGGCCTGAAACAGGGCTTCAAGCCGGCCTGGTCGTCTTGGGCTTGAAGGTCTCCAAGCGAGTTGACATGAGTGCTGGTTTCGGCTTTTCGTTTAAGCTACCTCGCCTCGGTTCAAAATGAGGGTTTTACTAATGTACCCAAGTTACGATCGGCGGGC
>BLSH010543645.1:348572-363995 GCA_018402905.1 Glandirana rugosa
TGTCATCACAACTCGCTTGGGCCTGATATTGCAAGCCCAGGCATGGCTTGAAAGCCCACAGGCCCCGTGCCTGGGCCTGTAAAGTTTTTAGCAAGCCCAAGCCAGGCCCCAAGACGATAAAATGAGGTGCACAACTCTTCGACGTCCCGTCGGTTAGTTGTTCGCAAAGTGACCAAACGGGAATCTTCGGTAGTGTCGGTACGGATGATTACCGTACCGACACTAACCGGTCACGTAGTACACTGGGTCGGAGAAATATTCGACCTCAGTGTCACGACGTCAGTGTACGAGGAACCCAATCACATCCCTTTCCTTCGACTTTCGCACTCCCTCTCTAAACTCTGTGAACCCCGGACCGAACCCGAACGATTTTTGAAATGTCCGGGTCCGTGCCCCGGACACCCGAAAGTTCGGTACGGACCCGAACGTTATAGTCCGGGTTCGCTCAACACTACTGTTGACATGTTAGGTATAAAGCCAGCTTGAGATGCCCTTCGACCAAGGCTGAATTAAATGTTTTGAGTAGAGTTGGTAATAGCACTTCACCATATTTTTTATAAACTTCAATTGGAATACCATCTACCCCTGGTTCTTTATTATTCGCAAAACTAGCTACTGCAACTTTCACTTCCAATTGGGTCAAGGGGGTATTGAGCATTTCCTGATCTTCCTGTGATACTCTTGGAAGAGTAATCCTGTCAAGGTGAGCAGTCAGTAGTGTAATTAACCTGTGATGTGTATAATTATTGATAAAAAGAAGAGACAATAGACAAGATATCTCCTGTGTTAGTATACACCCGCCCATCTTGATCCCCCAGTGTCGTTATAGATGTAAGGGCAGATTGCACAAGTAACAACTTGAGCCAACATCTTGCTACTGCCTCCCCTTCAGCCCGGGTCAACTGTTTCTGAAAAAAAATGTTTGTTTTGGGCTCTATCTACCAGTAATGAACTTAGCTTAGTCTGCAAGGTTTCCCAGGCTATTTTAATAGTTAAGCTGGAATGTAATAAATCTGGCTTCAGCCGCTAGTGCCTCCCCCTTGACCTGTGCAAGCTCTCTATGTGAGGCTGTTTTAGTTTCAATATGTCTTTATTAGGTTAACAAGTGAAATACAAATGAGTTGCAAACAGGCTTGGTCACTTATGTTATACAATGTTGGCACTGGTGGGCACTGATAGGTGGCACAGGTCGGGGGCAATAATAGATTTCACTGTAAGGTTGGCATTCCCTGGTGGTCCTGGGTGGCATCTGATATTGCCACTGAGTGTGATCCATGTTGGGCATTGTGCCCCTTACTTAGTGGTCTAGGGTGGGCTCCTTGATGGTCTAGGGTGGGCTCCCTGGAGGTCAGGATGGGCTCCCTGGTGGTCCTGAGTGGGCTCCCTGGGTGGCGATCCTAGGGGGGGCTGCAATGGTAAACAATCAGCGCAGACCCCCCCTGTCAGGAGAGCCGCCGATCGGCTCTCTTTACTCACCTCTTCAGATGCGAGTAGAGGAAAAGCTGATAACGACTCTTCCTGTTTACACTGTAATCAGCCGTGATTGGTCATGGCTGATCACGTTGTAAAGAGCTTTCAATGGAAGCTCTTTACCACGGTCGGTAATGCTTTGGGTCAGACTGACACACCACTCTACCAATCGCCCCAATCCATGCCCATTTATAGAAAACAATAAAACACTTGATTAATATCATAAAATGTTGGTATTTAGTCAAATCACTTCCAATGTCTGCCTGGGGTGTCTTCAACATGGGTAAGACGTCTTAACATGTTTCATTGGAAATCCGCTTCTTCCTGAAGATGAAGATTTTCAATCTCTCCTAAATCGGTGGTACTGTAACACAAACAATCTATTAGAGACACTGGGCACTTCTGGACACTTGTTCTTTGTGGCTTATGATGGTTCATAACTTAAACCATTTTAGCTACATTTGCCTTTATGATTAAGCCCATACTGGGCAGAATATGTTAGAGGGAGTTCTTTCATGGTTAGGAGACCAAACTAAAGCCATTTTTTACTAAGAGGAGTCATAATATTCTGTGTGCTGATTGGCACTGTCATGAATCTACAGTAACATTTCATGTCCTATCTGTCTGCTTACCTCTCTGCTTGTGGTCAGCTTAGAGACCGTACACATCTCACCTGTGTGCTAAGTAATCTTCCCTCAGCAGGGCTCCACCCCAGTCCCTAATTAGGAACATTTAAGACCATGCACTGCAAGCCAGCACTGCCAAGCAATATTGTGCATTAGGCTTCATGTGTGTGTGGTTCCTGCCGTGTGCTCTTCATCTGTTCCTGTCTGCTTCATACCCCGACCTTTAGCGTGCTCTCCTATCTGTCCTTGTCTGCTTGTTGCCCTGACCCTTGGCTATCCTATTGACTATCCTTTGTTGTCCTGCAGTGCTGCCTCCTCTCTATCCACCAGTAGCCAGCCGTGAACGTGAGCTAGGAGACCCTGGGGGCCGCGACCTGGAGTCAGTAACAGCCACGTCCATCCTCCCCATCAGAGGCTCTGGTGAAAACTTGCTGGCTCTTAGACTCCGCACCCCAGGGAAACTTATGCTCTAGCTCCCTGTGTATCTGTGTCAGTGCTCCAGTGGACCTTCTTTCCTGTACCACCCAGAGCTCCGTTCGCAGCAGTCAGCTAAGGGTCCACAACCTTTGCGGTGCGTCCCTAACCCAGCAGTGTGCATCTGTCACCTGCCATCAGGTGACTTGACAGGCCCCATTTTATTGTAGTTCTCAATATGTTTAATAAACCAGTATTAAACCCAAAAAGCACCTGCAACTATTGTGGCAAGTAGGCTGGGATAACAGATTGGGGCATTTGAGCAATTTTATTTGGATTTTGGTCTACTAAAAAAGAGGTGATCAAACACACTAAGAACCTATGGACTACAACCATTTTGGTGAGGAAGATTGATGATGACATCCTCTACTTTTCTGTGGACTATACTGAATACTCTTACCCTAGGGGACACCTATCATCTTCCATGGACTGAGGAATTCCTCAATGCCCCAAGACATGCCATTTTTTTCTGGATACTCAATCTCACCAGTGAGTATTGCTAGATCCCTTTTGCCAAAGTGCACTGGCCAAAGACCAATTTAATTTCTTCCATGGGGTGGTGCCAGCTCAAAATGATGTCCTTTGAGCCAAACAGCATGTTTCCCACATTCCAGAGCATGATAGAACACTCCTTTAAGGACATAAATCTTCATAATATCCTAATCTATGTAGTGGTGTTTTCTGCCACATTGCCATGTTTGCATGGTTTTCATAATCTGTTGTGTATTATTCTGTAGTGTATGCATGCCCTTTGTCATTCTGACCATGTTTTGCAATTTGTGATTCTTGTTTTCTACTTGTTTAGATAACCGCAAGTTAAAGTTATTCTCTGTCTGATCGTTTGGCTGATTATCCATTCTATTACAGTATCATTATATCAGCATTGTTGCCATTAGAGAAATGTATGTGTCAACTCTGTTTGAGAGGGAAACTGTCTTCTTAATTCTTGTTTTCACTTTCTAGACTGCACAGCAAAATTAGGATGGTATTGGATTGGTAGCTATAGCAGACTTTTTCAAATGGTGGGAGATTTGTTAAAGTGTATGTAAATCTCAAAAAATAGTACACAATTTTTTTGTTTACACTCCTATAAACCTGGCAAATATTTTGTCACAATTGCGTACCAGTTTGTTTGGTTAGAGGGTCTGCTGTTACCTTAAAGTGATTGTAAATTTTTTTTTTTAAACAATAAACATGTTATATTTGTCTACTCTGTGCAATGGCGCTCCAGGCTCCTCTCTTCTGCTTCCTATGGTGGCACATGTGCGTGCTTGATCCTGAGCTGTATTGTGTGTGTCTATTGACACGCACAATGTTATTTGACCCAGCCCCTGCTCCCTTGTCACTGGATTTGATTGACAGAAGCAGGAGACAATGGTTCCTGCTGCTCTCATAGAGCCCAGTGAAGAGGGAGAGAGAAAGCAGTATTGGATCAAGATTGGGCCCAGGTAAATATTTATAGGTGCTGGGTAGGGGGAGCTGCACATAAAAGGTAAAAAACATAAAACCTTTACAAACACTTCAATGACTTCTGTCATGAAAAAAAACAGAAAGCAACCATTCTAAAATGTATTTGCATAGTTTATAATAAAAGTATAGCTTTTGAAAAACGAAATGCCATATTCACTGAATTAATAAAGTGGCCTCTATATATAAATCCATCAACATGGCACATCTTGTTTTTGTTGTACATGCTGTTCTACAAGCAGTAAAGAACACAGTCCACATTATTCTGCAAATGAAATGAACATCACATATATATTTTCATTTGTGCTTTTCATATTTTTTTAAAGTTTCTATGTGACATAAATCCCTAAATCCCATCTGTTCATTAAATGGCTCAATAAAGCTAATTGAATTAGATAAAGCTTTTCTCTACAGACTGTTTGTTGTTTGATTGATTTCAAGATCATGCAGAAAACAGATAAAGCAGCTCAAGAAAGTATCCACTGGTTTGTCTGCATGAGCTCAAAGTGCTGATAAAGCTGCTTGAACCATGAACTGGAAGAATCAACTAAATTCTGCTCGCAGTATGCAGCCCTGTGACATTGGGATGCTGGGATTGCACTTTTCTTATAATGTTCACTTGCCAGTTCATCAGCTGACAGGGTTCATTTGAACCAGGAGTGAATGGTCTGTGAGATTGAATTATGGCATCATCATGAACACGTTGCCAAGACTCCAAGCAAAACTAAACATTTTCCTTTTATTTAGCAATTTGTTTAATCACTCACGTCTCAAACAGAATGGTTTATAAACTCTGCGAATATGTTACACCAAATCTAAATATTAGTTGATGAGAAAGTCCTAAATAAACAGGCCACTTAATTAGGAAATTTACTGCGAGCATAAACTAAACTAAATTACGTAACAGGTAATTATACCATTATATTTGTATGTGATATTATATGTGCACTATTATTGTTTTGTAAAGTGGGTTTGCACTTTTCTGGTATACCATAATATGTATTGAAGATGTTACTAAACCCACAACAGTAAAATCAGTCTGTATATGCAGTAAAGCATGTTTGTTATACTCACTGTGGAACCTAAGGGGTTTATCCTCTGCATTGTGTAAAAAGCCTGTTTGATCCTGTATGCAGAGATCCTCCCCTTCTTGCATTGCCCCTGAAAACCCCCCGGATAAGACAGAGTTAGTAAAGTCAGTCTGCATATGCTCAGTGGTGTATATGGCTAGAGAGGTTTTTTTTCTTGGGAGAGTGCATGTGATCAGCACAGGGCCAATCAGCACTGTTCAGACAGAGGGTCGGGGGTCCTCCTACAAACTTTAACCAAACACTGATAGAAGTCACAATACTGCTACTGTATATTCTGCTGGTGAGGAAAGGTATTTAGCAGTTCATATTTACTAAAATAATTGCATTTCCATGTTCTGTGTACTGTGGGAGACCAGATATAGTGAATGCAGGGTCCTGGGTTTAGTAACACGTTAAGTTTGAATTTACTGCAGTAAGATTAGTGAAATGTAATTTATGATTAGTTTCTAGAGATTACTTCACAGCCTTCCTGAATAAATGTAGTTTACTGATATTCTGCAGATTCATTAGCACTTTCCACCTAAACTGTAATGACAAGTGAGAGTCTTTAAATACTTTTCTTTTTAAACCACAGATTTGCCAAGTATGGGATTTGTTTATTCCACACTTTGTGGAATCCATCAAAAAAAATTAAAGCAGTATTAAACCCAAAAGCAAATGTTTATTATATTGCAGTTTATCAATTTTTAGATGTTAAGGTTGCATTCATTTCCATGTATGTATGGGCAGGGTGGTTATACAGATGTCAATCTACTGATGGACTTCTGCACAACCGCCCTGTTGAATGTTTGCAACTTGATCAGCACTACCACTGTCAGAATACAAAGGCACAGTGGTAGCATTCCCCCATCCACATATAAATGTGTGGATGGAGGAATCCAGCCTTTTTTTTTCAACCCGTTGGCTGAATAAAAAAAAGAACCATCTATGGGCTGCTTAATGAAGACATGGAATCCTTAAATCTCCTGACAGTAGCAAAAATAAGCTGTCAGCTGAAGATACTGCATAATATGACACTTTTGGGAATGTGGGATTCCTTGGCCTCTGCTGCACTACGTGGCTTCTCCTGCAGGCACCTGCTTCGCTACAGGACACAATGGTGATATTGGGCTAGCGAATTGAACCACTAAGCACAATTAGGGAAATCCGGAATCCGACACTCTCAGAAGTGTTCAGTGCCGAGAATAATATAATATACCAAAAATAGATTCTCAACAATTAGCCATCAAGACCGCTTAATTTTAATTATTAAAAATCTGTTTTACTTATATATTATTTTATATACATTTTAAATATAGAAGGTCTCAAAAAGGTCTTAACAAATCACAGATTAGGATCATGAAATAGAAATGAGTGCTTTCTATTGGGTTGTATTGATAGTCACTGCATTCTTCAATACAGTGTACTAACCTAACCCTTCTAGAAAAAAATAATTATGCACCCACTCTAGAGTGCCAGCACCTAAACATCTATTTTTAGGTTAGATGTTAATTTTATTTATACATGTACTTTTATATGTACATTAGGTCCCTCTAGCAGACATTTAAAAAGGATGTTTAAAAACAGTTTTTTAAAAACAAAAATACTTCAGGGGACGATTTGTTTGTATTATTTTCTAAAATGTATTCCTATATATTTTATATTATTTCATGTAGCCCTGATAAAGGAAATTTTCGGGCCCCTGAAAAACTGCTGTTTATCATTCTTCTGTTGTCATTTACAAAATTAAAAAACATAATTTTGGACTCTAGGGACTTTCCTTTGGGCACCCACTTTGGTTGACATATACACACATATATATATATATAGCAAAAGAAAAAAGCTGACAGGAACTTTAACTGTTCTCAACTCCAAAACACGAAGATATGTAGGGACTGTGTCCTAGCTGGTGTGTCCTTAATTCAATGTATTAATTTATTTATTGTAACTTAATTCTGTAACCAGTCTGACCATTTATTTTCCTTTCTCTAGGACCTGAGTATCTTTCCTAAGCTCATCGGGTTGATTGCTATGCCTGCTAATGTGAACCATGTTCCAGCAATCAGTGTGGGAAGGACAAGCACTAAATTATGAATATGTATTTCACCAAATCAATCTTTGAGGTCCTTGCTCAGAGGTAAGGTTTGGGAAGATGACAAATACTTCACCTTGCCAGAGTGTTATCTACCTTCTGTTTGTCTGGCTGGGGAGGCTGTCTGCATGGAGTGGGCTTTTCCGCAAGTGCCAAAGACCTAAGCTGCTTCCTTAGTGAATGTCTGAAGGTTATTGGGCTGGAAAATTATCTTTTTGCTCAATAATGTTGCAGAGGAGCTGGGTAGAAGCTACCATCTGGACATTGTATGAAGCATTCATTGCCTACAGATCAAGGTATCTTCGACTGCTATCAGAGGGTCAAGAGACTATTTTATTAGAGAGAGAATAACTTAAGGTAGGCTGTGTGTACTCTTACAGGTTTATAGACCTTCTAGCTGTTTTCAAAGAGCCAGCAATTACAAGGAGGCTGCTCTTAAAGGGGCCACTGCTGCTGCTTTGGCATCAGAATACCTATTCTATTTCTTTTTTCATTTTAGTTATCCTGCAGCTCTAAATCCACCTGCCTAGAATTGTGTTTGGCAATAAAAGGTAAACAGACTAAAGCGACTGGTGCAAAACATAGCTACATAGTTAGTCAGGTTGAAAAAAGACACAAGCCCATCTAGTTCAACCAAAAAAAAAATAATAGAAAAATGATATATAATCATACAATCCCTTATGCAATCCTTCACTCACAATTGATCCAGAGGAACACAAAAAACCCCAGCAAAGCCTGATCCAATTTGCTATAGCAGGGGAAAAAATTCCTTCCTGATCCCATGAGAGGCAATCGGATTCACCCTGTATCAACTTTACCTAAAAATGTTAGCACCCAGTTATATTATTTACCTTAACCGCTTGCCGACCGCTGGCCGGCAATTGACTGCGACAGTGTGGCTCGATAACGCAAAATGCCATCATACAACGGCGGGCGCGAGATCGAGCCCAGTGAGCGCGCGCGCCGCTGGAGGCGCGCGCCCGCGCGCTCACTGTGTCCGGGGAGGGCCAGGGAGCGGGTGCGGCGGATTCCATCTCCGCCGGCCACCCGCGATGCCCCCCCCGGAGTGAAAGAACGGAGGTCCGTGTAAGTAAACACAGACCTCCGTTCTGTAAGAGGGGGAAGGGCTGTGATCACAGCCTTCCTCTACACGGAAGGTGTGATCACTTCCCTTCCCCAGCTAGGGCAGCCCCCATACAGTAAGAACATGCCCAGGGAACACAGTTAACCCTTAGAGCGCCCCCTGCAGGTTAACCCCTTCACTGGCATTTACACAGTAATCAGTGCATTTTTATATAAAATGGTATTTTAGCAAAAAGTAAGAAATGTGGGTTTTTTTGCAAAATTGTCGCTCTTCTTTTGTTTATAGCGGCGATCAGAAATGACGCAGCGGTGATAAAATACCACCAAAAGAAAGCTCTATTGGTGGGGAAAAAAGGACGCAAATTTCGTTTGGGTACAACGTCGCAGGACCGCGCAATTGTCAGTTAAAGCGATGCAGTGCCGAATCGCGAAAAGGGCTCCGGTCCTAAAGTGTGAAATCCTTCCGGGGCTGAAGTGGTTAAGGAAAGAATCCAGGCCTTTTTTTAAAGCAATCTACCATCCTGGCCAAAACTACCTCTGGGGGGAGTCTATTCCACATTTTCACAGCTCTAACTGTGAAGAAACCTTTCCGTATTTGGAGATGAAATCTTTTTTCCTCTAGACGTAAAGAGTTCCCCCTTGTCCTTTGGGATGACCTTAAAGTAAATAACTCCACACCAAGTTTACTATATGGACCACTTATGTATTTGTACATGTTTATCATATCCCCCTTAATCTCCTCTTCTCAAGGGAGAATAAATTCAGTTCCTCTAATCTTTCCTTATAGCTGAGCTCCTCCATACCTCTTATTAGTTTGGTTGCCCTTCTCTGCACTTTCTCCAGTTCCCCGATATCCTTTTTGAGAACTGGTGCCCAAAACTGAACTGCATATTCCAGATGAGGTCTTACTAATGATTTGTACAGGGGCAAAATGATGTCTCTATCTCTGGAGTCCATACCTCTCTAAATACAAGAAAGGATTTTGCTTGCTTTGGAAACCGCAGCTTGGCATTGCATGCCATTCTTAAGCTTATGATCTACCAAAGCCCCCAGATCCCTCTCCACTATGGATTCCCCCAGTTGTACTCCCCCTAGTATGTATGATGTGTGCATGTTCTTAGCCCCCAAATGCATAACTTTACATTCATCAATATTAAACCTCATTTGCCACATAGTCGCCCAATTAGACAGTGGATTGAGGTCTGCTTGTAAGTTGGAGACATTATGTAAGGACGTTATTCCACTGCATAGCTTGGTGTCATCTGCAAACACTGAAATGGTACTTTTAATCCCAGACCCTATATCATTTATAAATATATTGAAAAGTAAGGGTCTCAACACTGAACCTTGGGGTACACCACTGATAACCTTAGACCATTCAGAGTAAGAATCATTAACCACTACTCTCTGAATTCAGTCTTTTAGCCAGTTTTCGATCCATTTACAAACTGATCTTTCCAAGCCTGTAGACTTTACCTTACACATTAGCCATGTGTGGGGTAGCGGTGTCAAACGCTTTTGCAAAATTCAAGTATACCACGTCCAGAGCCACCCCTCTGTTCAAGGTTTTACTTACCTTCTCATAAAATGAAATTAGGTTTTTTTTGACAACTTCTGTCTTTCATGAATCCATGCTGTCTGTTGCTTAAAACATTTTTTTTCCAACAAGAACTCATCTATGTGGTCTTTTATTAAACTCTCCAATATCATCCCAACTATAAAAGTTAAACTAACAGGTCTATAGTTACTTGGTAAAGACTTTGATCCCTTTTTAAATATGGGCACCACAAAAATGAAATGCAATGGCTTTGAAATTACAGAGCTCAATTCCTTTATGATCCGTGGATGAATGCCATCTGGTCCAAGTGCTTTATCTACCTATATTCTGTGTAAATACTTCTGGACCATTTCACTTTTGAGCCATTGTGGAACATTTGTGGCTGTGTCACTACCACCCCCATCGTGGACATGAGCTCCCCCATGCTCCTTTGTAGACACAGAGCTGAAGAATGCAATTAATAAGTTTGCCTTCTCTTTGTCCCCAGTCACGCACTCTAGATTATTTTGTAAAGGGCCTACATGCTCAGACCTGACCTTTTTACTATTGTCCACTTGCCGACCGCCAACCGTAGGTTGATAGCGACAAGGTGGCTCGATATCGCAAACCGCCGTCATATGAGATCATGCACTGTGAGAGCGCGCCGCCGGAGGTGCGCTCACTGTGTTCGGGGGGGCCAGGGAGTGGGTAGGGTGGACTCGATCTCCGCCGGCTACCCGCGATGCCCCCCCCCCACAGTGAAAGAACGGAGATCCGTGCATGTAAACACGAATCTCCGTTCTGTGAGAGGGTGAAGGGCTGTGATCACAGCCTTCCTCTATATGGAGGCCGTGATCACGCCCCTTCCCCTGCCAGTCAAACACTAACACAGTTAGAACACGCCCAGGGAACACAGTTAACCCTTAGAGCATCCCCCAGGTTAACCCCTTCACTGCCAATGGCATTTACACAGTAATCAGTGCATTTTTATAGCACTGATCGGTGTATAAATGCCATTGGTCCCAAAAAAGTGTCAAAATGGTCCGACATGTCCGCTAAAAATCGCAGATCGCCGCCATTACTAGTAAAAAATAAAGAAAAAATAAAAACCCCAGAAATGAATTCTCATCATCCGTAAACACAGCAACTTTTGCGCAAACCAATAAATAAACGCTGATTGCAATTTTTTTTATCACAAATATGAGGAAGAATATAAATCGGCCAAAACCGTTGAAAAAAAATGTTTTTTTATATTTTTTTTGGATTTGTATTTTAGCAAAAAGTAAGAAATTTGTTTTTTTTTGCAAAATTGTCGCTCTTCTTTTGTTTATAGTGGCGATCAGAAATGACGCAGCGGTGATCAAATACCACCAAAATAAAGCTCTATTTGTGTGAAAATAAGGGAGCAGATTTAGTTTGGGTACAACGTTGCACGACTGTGCAATTGTCAGTTAAAGCGACACAGTGTGAAATCCTTCCGGGGCTGAAGTGGTTAATATATTTGAAGAATTTTTTGGGGTTTGTCCTATTATCTTTTGCAATCTGTCGTTCATTTTGAATTTTTGCATCCTTGATTTCCTTTTTACATATTCTGTTATATTCTTTGTAACATTTAAAAGATGATAGTGTTCCCTCATTTTTATATTTTTTAAATGCTCTTTTCTTGTCATTTATAACTTTTTTTAACTTTGGCTGTGAGCCACATAGGTTTTATTTTTAGCCTTTTAAATGTATTGCCGATGGGAATATACTTTACAGTGAGTTTGCATACAGTTTTTTTGAAAAATTCCCATTTCTGTTCTGTGTTCATCAATGCCAATATTCCCTCCCAGTCTAAGTCTTGGAGAGCAACCCTCATCCTTGTAAAATTTGCTCTCTTAAAATTAAGTGTTTTTATCTTTCCCGTATGTGTTTGTTGTTGGCAGTGTATATTAAATGAAATCATGTTATGGTCACTGTTTAGCAATCAATGAAGAATGTGTAGACAGCACATTCTTCGTTGATTGCTACATGGTGTAGTTCGCGGACCGGACGTGCACACAGTGATTGGGATCCCTCATCACTCACATGGAGCGGTGCTTTTTCTCTTTGCATTGTTCCTTACGGTCACTGTTACCCAGATGTTCTTTTAAATGAATATTGGTAATAAGCTCTGCATGGTTTGAGATTACCAGGTCCAGCAAAGCGTCATTCCTAGTTGGGGCCTCAATAAACTGGACCATAAAATTGTCCTGTAATAGGTTTATAAATTATTGCCCTTTAACTGTCCCAGCAGTGCCATTACGCCAGAAAATGTCCGGATAGTTAAAATCCCCCATTATTATCACTGTTCCAGCCCTTGCAGCTCTTTCCATCTGTGCAAGGAGCAGAGACTCCACCTCCTGTTTCACACTGGGAGGTCTATAACAAACTCCAATAATAACCTTTGTAGTGTGCACACCCATATGCAGATCTACCCATAATGCTTCAGACTCATCACACTCTCCATCAACTAGGTCCTCATTCACACTCACTTTGAGATCACTTCTCACATAGAGACAGACACTCCCACCCTTCAGTTTTACCCTGCCTTTCCGAAAGAGAGCATAGCCAGGAATATTAATAGCTCAGTCATGTGAAGAATGAAGCCAGGATTCAGCTATACAGTATCTCACAAAAGTAAGTACACCCCTCATATTTTTGTAAATATTTTATTCTATCTTTTCATGTGACAACACTGAAGAAATTACACTTTTCTACAATGTAAAGTAGTGAGTGTACAGCTTGTATAACAGTGTAAATTTGCCGTTCCCTCAAAATATCTCAACAGACAGCCAATAATATCTAAACCACTTGCAACAAAAAAGTTAAAATGTCCAAATTGGGCACAATTAGCCATTGACTCATTAGTGTTACAAGGTCTCAGGTGTGAATGAGGAGCAGGTGTGTTAAATTTGGTGTTATCGCTCTCACTCTCTCATACTGGTCGCTGGAAGTTCAACATGGCACCTCATGGCAAAGAACTCTCTTAGGATCTGAAAAAAGGAATTGTTGCTCTACATAAAGATGGCCTAGGTATAAGAAAATTTCCAAGACCCTGAAACTGAGCTGCAGCATGGAGGCCAAGGTCATACAGTGGTTTAACAGGACAGGTTCCACTCAGAACAGGCCTTGCCATGGTCGACCAAAGAAGTTGGATGTATGTGCTCAGCGTCATATACAGAGGTTGTCTTTGGGAAATAGACATATGAGTGCTGCCTGCATTGCTGCAGAGGTTGAAGGGGTGGGGGGGCAGCCTGTCAGTGCTCAGACCATACTCCGCACACTGCATCAAATTGGTCTGCATGGCTGTTGTCCCAGAAGGAAGTCTCTTCTAAAGATGATGCACAAGAAAGCCCGCAAACAGTTTGCAGAAGACAAGCTGACTAAGGACATGGATCACTGGAACCATGTCATGTGGTCTGATGAGACAAATATAAACGTATTTGGTTCAGATGGTGTCAAGCGTGTGTGACGTGGAGTGTAAGAGGACTCCAGTGGCTACCTGTGAGGCTCTGGTGAACTCCATGTGCAAGAGGGTTAAGGCAGTGCTGGAAAATAATGGTGGCCACACAAAATATTGACACTTTGGGCCCAATTTGGACATTTTCACTTAGGGGTGTACGTACTTTTGTTGCCATCAATTTAGACATTAATGGCTGTGTGCAGGGGCGTTGCTAGGTGGGAAAAAGACCAGGGGCTTCAGCCCAAAGAAATGTGGTGAAAAATGGGTGTGGTCTAAATGAAATAGTGGGTGGGGTTTAAAGGGGCGTGGTTTTGGGGGTGTGGCTCATGTCTGAGATGAATAAGGAATGGGGGGAGGAAGAAAGAAAGAGATAGGGAGGGAGGAAAGGAAAGAGAAGAGAAGGAAGGAAAGAACTCGGGATGGAGGGACAGCAGGCCCAGATCTTACACCACAATACAATATGTGTATTCCAGAAAGTTTAACAATCAGCAGATAAAGATTCTCCAAACACTTGATGTTGGTACTTCAATCATCCCGGCACCATGGTTGTTATGGTGTCAGGATAATTGAAGCGCATTATTTCTATTATCACATTGTATTATAAAATAAAATCATGCGCCGAGTGTGTCACATGCCACTGTCGCCTGCTACCAGCGGAGTTCCTCCTTCCATCACAGGTGCCCCCCCAGCAGAGTTTCTCCTACCATCACAGGTGCCCCAGCGGAGTTTCTCCTTACATCAAAGGTGCGCCAGCGGAGTTCCTCCTTCCATCACAGGTGCCCCAGCAGAGTTCCTCCTTACATCACAGGTGCCCCCCCAGCAGAGTTCCTCCTTACATCACAGGTGCCCCCCCAGCAAAGTTCCTCCTTACATCACAGCATGCAGCCACAGAGCCAGTACAGCGCCATCCACCCCCCACCCAACAGCACCATCCACCCCCCACAGTGCCACCCACCCCCCACCCCACAGCGCCATCCACCCCCCCACAGCACCGTCCACCCGCTCCCCCCACGTGAGTCGGCGGCGCTGTGGAGAGAGAGGGAGGGATAGCAGTGATGCAGGCGGGCAGAGAGAGATGATGTCATCTCTGCTCGCCTGCCCCTCTCTCGGCTTTCAATGCAGCCGCTCGGCGGCTCTGTAGAACCACCTGCTCGCAGCTCTATCAAGCCGCTTGCCTGCTTCTTCAGTCAGTTCTCCCGCCCGCCGGGCGGGCGACTTGATGCCACCATTAGAGGCCCTTGGGGAGGCTCAGGGCTGAGGGTGTGGCATTCGGGGCTCCAGCCCCCATAGCCACCCCTTGGCGATGCCTCTGGCTGTGTGTTGAGTTTTTTTGAGGAGTCAGCAAATTTACACTGTTATACAAGCTGTACACTCGCCACTTTACATTGTAGTGTCATTTTTTCAGTGTTGTCACATAAAAAGATAGAATAAAATATTTACAAAAATGAGAGGGGTGTACTCACCTTTGTGAGATATTGTACCAATCAAATCATAGTTCTCATGCACCAGAGCTTCCAACTCACCTATTTTGCTTGGCAGACTCCTGGAATTGGTGATCAAACATTTTAATTCACTGTCACATTTTGCACATGAATGTTGCATATTTTTATTTTTTACCAATGGTTGATTGAAACATGGGAACCTTCATATCATCTTCCATAGCCCTCCCTCCATCTTTTCCCATTTCACCCACCAATAGGGGCTGACCCCTGTCTGACCTTCTACCCCATTATAATCTAATGCACCCCCCTCAATCCAAGTTTAAATACTCCTCCAGCCTTCCCATAAACCTCTCCCCCAGCACAACAGACCCCCTTCCATTTAGGTGCAAACCATCTTTAGCATATAGGTTGCACCCGAATCAAAAGTCAGCCCAGTGCGCTAAAAACCCAAAGCCCTCCTCCTTACACCAGGTCTTTAGCCATGCATTCAGGGCTCTAATCTCCCCCTGCTGTTCCTGTGTTGCGCATGGCACAGGCAATATTTCAGAGAATATCGCCTTGGAGGTCCTTCCCTTCAACTTGCAACCAAATTATTTAAATTGTTTCTTAAGGAGCCTCCACCTTCCATATATTCTGTCATTGGTTCCAACATGGACCAAGACAGCTGGGTCATGCCCA
>BLSH010543645.1:400324-411995 GCA_018402905.1 Glandirana rugosa
TTATTTTGTACAATTATTTTTTATTCCATATTTTGTATTATTTCTCCTTCCCCCCCTTTTTTTCCCCCCCCTTTTTTTCCCCCCCTTCCTCTTTATTATGTTTTATACCTTATTTTTTATTAACATGTTTTATTAATTTGTTATTAACTTATTATATCATTGTACTACTATCTTCCCTCCCCTTTCCCAGGTTGTCTCCCCCATGCATGTCAGAATTATCCACCATATTGATATATATTTTAAATAATAATTTTATGTACCATCAGAGTTGCGCCCCAACACTTGCTTTAATATCTGTTGTAATGCCTTCAATAACTCAGTCATAAAATTAAATTCTTCTTCTTTCTTTGGGCACTGTTGCTTGAAATGACTTGACTCCCCACACTTGAAGCACTTCCTGGGATCATTCCCATCTGACAGAACAGATCCCTGGACTTCCATGACTCTCATCAGGGTTTGTTGTAACTGCCCCTGAGCTTGTGCCACCTGGGCTAGAAGTTTGACTGGAGAATCTTTGAGAATGGGTGAAGAGGTAACAAGTCTAGTACTTTCTTCCCATTCAGAACCCTCTTTGTTATCAGCCTCAAATAGTTCTGACTTGACTTGAACCTGTTGAGCAGATGCCTTTCTGACTTTTGGGGTAACATTCACCTCTACTAGAGACCTCTGATTTCATCCAGCAAGGCCTCCTTTTCTCTGACCATCTTCATCAATTTAGGATAGGTGGGTGCAATCTGGATTCCTTTTAATAGCAACCACAGTACAATTGGGTGATTTGGCCTTGCCCCTTGCAAAATTCTCTCCCATCTTGACTGCTCAGCTTCTTTTGGGTCAATTCCTTTCTTCAAAATAATTTGATGTAAGATTCGATCCACTCTGACAATATAAACAGATAACTTCTCCCCTCTTTGCTGGTACGTTAAAACATATACATTAGATCTGGAATCTTCTCCACCCTACCATACACTGCACACAGGGCTTTAATGTAATCCATAGCCACACAGTCCGGTTTCCCTCTCTTTAAACTTCAGATCACATCCACAGCAAGGCTCTTTAGGCTTTCACTTATTCGCTGCCTTTTCACCGTTTACGGCACATTCCAATCTTCCACTGCTTGTATAGCCTGATTCATCCAGCTATCAAAATCTTCTTCTCCTGCAGGAATAGGTCTACGGCCAGAAAAATATTGCAGCTTTCAATAACCTTGATGGGCTGTAAAGTCATTACTCTTTATCAAACTTTCCACAAATCAACCCATATTCAAGTAAAAAGAGGCAGATGGCATCCCTTTAGGGGTAGTCTCAGCTTCCTTCTCCTTCATGTCTGACTTCTTGGCAGCACATGAAGATTTTTCTTGTATGGATCCTTCTTCTACCTTCAGGGGTATGCTATAGGCTTCCAATCCACCTGTCAGAATCACAATCCCCTCCTGGAGACTTTATGGGACACTTTCTCTCCATTCTACTAGAGCATAGGTGTCATCCTCCTCATAATCTGTCCTCATATCCACAACATAGGACCCCTGGTTTAGAAAGGCCCTTCTCAACATCAGCCGCACATCTTTTTCAAACCATCCCACTCCAGGCAACTTTAGTACTTTGGTCAACTCTTCATCTTGAGCCCACTTAGTAGTGGCAACTGAGTCTATCTGGTTCCTGGGGTGGTTCTTCAGACCTTTCAAGGTTCCCCATAGGGGCAATCCCGGACGCGCCCCCAAATGTAGCGCTGTCCTCTTGAAGGTTGCTTAAAGAATCAATTCCACCTTGGGTCTCCCCATTCTGAGAGTCCTCCACCAGCCCTGACACTCTGGGTTCACTCATATTGCAAGGTTCCATTGACAATCACTCTGTTTCAGTAATGGAGACCACAACATAAATAGAGTTACAATTGTTTACTTAACTATTATTTCTGCAAGAAATAATATTCTTAAAGCAACATAAATATCACAATCCTCCACATCAACAAGTTAAACGTATTGCCCTAGTGAAAAAAGGGAGTAGATACTTTGTTAACTTCCCTGTATTACCCAAAAACAACAACAGTTAAAAGGAATACAATTCCTCCAACTGAGTTTCCATGTTCAAACATTTTATTGAGATGAAAAAAGAAAAGGGGGGGGGTTAACAGCAACATCGGCCAAAAGGCCCAGTGGGGGTACAGTCAGACAGCAATTAAAGGGAACAAGCAGGGTTGCAACATACATATATCAAAAAGGAGAACGAGATAGGAGGTCAATGATCCTCTTGGATACAAGATTTGACGAACGGTGTAACATAAGAGTCATTTGTAGATAGTAAACAACAACAGTTATTGAGGTATGCGTGGGAACACTGGAGACTGGGTGTGAACTTCAGGTGCGTCAAGACATTAACATTTGAACATTAGAGTAGGTACAGTTTGAATTGCCGTAGCGGTAGGGGAGCAAGCCTGCAAGAGTGAAAGCACTGTACAGTATATTTGGAATGAAAGAAGGGTATAGACATTGGAGAGAGGGAGAAAAAAAAAGGGGGGGTGGTAAGAGAAACAGGGGAAAGAGAGATTGGTTGGTTGTCGGAAGGGGGCCCCATAGTGACTTAATGGATGGCTGGATCTGGAGCCATCTGATGGTAGGAATTTCAAGGAAGAAGGAGGTTAGCATCCAGGTCAGAGGGGAGAAAATGACGGATCCAAGGTTGCCATTGACGTTCAAAATTAGGAATGCGATTAAGAATAGTGGCTTCAATTTTGGCGTGTATCATTGGGTTTGTAATCCTATGCTTGGTTTCCATAAGGGGAAGGTAAGGGGTTTTCCAAGCTTTTGCTATAGTTTGTTTTGCCGCGGTGGTTACCTGTAGAAGAAGTTTAAATTGGTTGTGAGTGATGTTGGGTGGTTTTGTATTGAGTAAGGCTGTAGTGGGTGAGGGTAGGAGGGAGCGGTCAAGAAGGGTAGAGGTGATCTTGAAGACGTCTATCCAGAACACCTAGACTATTGGGCATTCCCACCATATGTGTAGATGGGTGCCTCTATTTGGGCAGCCTCGGAAGCAATTTGAGGGGTAGTTTGTAGTGTATTTTGCTATACGCGCCGGTACAAGATACGAGCGAAAGAGGACCTTATAGTTTGCCTCTGAAGCTACCACATTCTGTGTGGCTGATTTAGTGGCCAACCAGATCTCCCTCCAATCCTCCTCCTCTAGCTGGACACCTAGGTCTCTCTCCCAGTTCTGGACATATGGGAGAGAGGAGTGTGTAGGGGGGTCAAGGAGAATACGATACAATTGTGAGATCAAGCCTCGCATGTGGGGGTCCCGATCGCAGGCATGTTCAAAGAGTGTTTTGTGGGGGGTGGAGGGAGAGGAGCAGAGACAGGGGGTAAAAAAATGCTTCAGCTGTAGGTATCAGAAACATTCCGATGGGGGGAGGCCATGGGACTCTGATAGGGTAGGAAATGGAATGTGCTTGTCAGGGGAGGTGAATGAGTAGGAACGGATGAGGCCAGCTGAATGCCACTTGCGGAAGGATAATGGGGAAGACCAAGCTGGGTAAAATGAAGGGTTGCGCAGGTAAGATAGGAGGGGGTTATGGGGGGACTGTAGTTTGTATTTAAACTTGAGCCTATCCCATAATTGGAGTGAGTGTTTAGTAATAGGGTTACGTATTAGTTTGCGGTCTTTAGGATGAAGCCAAAGGAGATTATCTATTGACAGAGGGTTGCAATCTGCTGATTCAAGGGAGACCCATGTGGGCGTCTCTTTGGTAGAATGATATTTTGTTAAAGTACCAAGTTGGGCTGCTTGATAGTATTTGGTGTATGCGGGGAGACCTAGTCCACCAAGTGGTTTAGTAAGATGAAGTACCCGTTTGTTGACTCTAGGTCTTATTTTGCCCCAGATAAAGTGGAGAGTCCTACGCTGAATGATGCAGAGAAAATAAGCAGGGACGGAAGTAGGGAGCACTCTGAAAAGATACAATAGTTTGGGAAGAATAACCATTTTTGTTGCTGTGATGCGACCTAGCCACGATAGGGGTAGAGGGGACCAGATGTGCATGAGTTTAGTGAGATGGAGGAGCATGGGGGGGTAGTTGGCTGAGTATAAATTCGCAGGGTCAGAGGTTAGCTTGATTCCCAGATAGGTTAGAGAGTGTGTAGCCCATTGGTAAGGGAGAGTCGCTTGCAGGTGGGATTGTAGAGGGTGAGGTAGGGAGATGTTTAGGAGCTTAGATTTATGGGAATTGACCACCAGCCCAGAGACAGAGGCGAATGTGGAGAGGAGAGCCATTAGGTTTGGGGCTGTAGTAACTGGGGATGTAAGGAATAAGAGTACATCATCTGCAAATAAGCAGAGTTTGTGCTTGTATCCGGCTACCTCCAAACCTTTGATGTTAGGGTCGTCACGCAGTCTCTGGGATAGTGGTTCAATTGCTAGAGCAAATAAGAGGGGCGAGAGGGGGCAGCCCTGACGAGTTCCCTTTAGTATTGGGAAGGAATCTGAAGAGTGGCCTGCATAAGTGACATGGGCAGTGGGGCTTGAATAGAGAGAGAAGACCCACTTGAGAAAATGCGGGCCAAAGCCCCATTTCTCCAAGACCACATGGAGGTAGGACCATGAAAGGCTGTCGAAGGCCTTCTTTATATCCAAAGACAGGAGATATAGCGGTATTTTCCGGGTACGGGCAAAATGGGTAGGAGGATCGTTCTGCGTATGTTTTCGGATGCTTGTCTGGAGGGCATAAAGCCTACCTGATCTTTATGAATTAGGAATCCTATCAAAGTGTTGAGGCGGGTTGCAAGAACCTTTGCCAAGAGTTTAATGTCATTGTTAAGAATTGAGATTGGGCGATAGTTCGACCAGGAAGAGTCATCAGATTGCGTCTTAGGAATCATAGGAATCGAGGCTCGCAAGGAGTCTGGGTTGAAATTTGAGCCCTTAAGGATGGAGTTTAAGGCTTTTGTCAGGGTCGGAGCAAGTATATCAGCGAAGCGCTTATAATATGTAGCGGTGAACCCGTCAGGGCCTGGGCGTTTATTGCTCTTAAGGGATTTAATCGCTGAGCGTATTTCCAATTCGGTGATAGGTTGCTCGAGGAGTGTGCGGTGTTGGGGGGTGAGAGCGGAGAGGTTAGCAGAGTCTAGGAAGGCTGAGGTCTTGGAGAGATTGTCAGAAGAGGAGGAGTACAATTCAGATAGGTGTGTGCTGAAGAGTTGAAGGACTTTAGTGGGGTTACTAGTGAATGACCCTGGGGCGTTCTTCAGGCGGATAGGTTTGTAGGGTTTATCTAAATTCTTGAGAGTGAGGGCAAGGAAGGTGTCAGGTTTGTTAGCTTTCATGTATGTGCGATGACGGGAGCGTCAAAGGGTTTTTTCTGCTGAATCTGTTAGGAAAAGATCTAATTCAAGTTTCGCTTTATCAAGCCTGTCTTTATAAAGAGGGGTGGGGGAGCTCTGGAATTGGTAATGGGCTAAAGAGAATGCTTGTTCTAAAGAGACATATTTATTCTGGCGGTCTTTCTTCCTACGGGAGGCTAGGCTTATTAAGGCCCCGCGAAGAGTGGGCTTGTGAGCTTCCCAAATCAGAAGTGGTGATAGTTCGGGAGTGGTGTTCAAGGAAAAGTATCCCTTAAGAGATACTTCTATTTCAAGAGTGTTGGAAGGATGGGCAAGGAGGGTGTCATTGAGAGACCAGGGACGCCTGCCTTGGGGGGGCTAGAGAAGAAAGCGCAGTTAGGGTGGCGTTGTGGTCTGACCATGGTATGGGAATTATGAGGGAAGAAGAGACGAGGGGTAGGGTACCTACCAATGTCAAAACATGATCTATGCGAGTGAACATTTTGTGGGGATGGGAGTAAAATGTGTATTGCTTCTGTACCGGGTTGAGCTCTCGCCATGTGTCTACTAGGGAATATTTGGCAAGAAGCTGCTGAAAGGAGAGTTTGCATGGACTAGGTGAGGAAGAAAAGGGAAACTTATCAAGGAATGGAAGAAGAACCTGGTTAGAGTCACCACCCAGTAGTGTAGTGCCTTGTTTGTGTGAGTCTAGGGTTCAGAAGAGATGTGAGAGAAAGGGGGTTGGGTTTTGGGGCGTAATAAGACACCACTGTAAGTGGAGTGTCAATTAGGTGACCAATCAAGATTAGTTATCTTCCTTCAGGGTCCTGTATTGTGCGTTTCAAGGTGAACGGGATGGATTTGTGGAAAGCGATTAGCACACCTCTGCACTTAGAGGTCGTTGAGGCCGTGGAAAATTGGGGGTATGTGGGGCTAATGTATTTAGGTGCTTGGTGTGCTGAGAAATGGGTTTCTTGGAGGCATACGATGTGGGCTTTCAGGGAGGCGAATGTTCTAAATGCCTTTCGCATTTTGTTGGGGGAATTCAGCCCTTGTACATTGAGGGAGAGAAGGTTCAGATTAGCCATGGGGGGGTAGGGGACAAGGGCTGTTGGTTAAGTTTATACTCACTGTGTGCGGCGGTCTCCTTCCGACAAGGGGGGTAGACATTGTAAGGGGAGAAGAACTAGAAAGTAGAGAGAAGAGAGAAGTTTAAGGCAACAAAAGTAGTAACAAGAACAAAACCGGTTGTCCCCAGAGGGGCTGTGTAGAGCCCACTTAGGGGAGATCATGTTGCCCAGGGAAGCCCAAAAATAGGGAGTCGCTGGGCAAGATGGGGTGCTGCAGTGACATGCAGCCCAGAGGACAATGGAGCATTATATAAGGTAAACAGCTGCAGCTAGGCCAGCGATATGAACAAAATATGTCAAAATATCTCAAAAGTGTGTAGTAAAGGTAAACTGGGAGAGTGTTTCATTATGGTCAACACGAGTCTAACCTGGGGGGTAGCAGGGGGATCGGGGCTATCGAAATAATATCGGTATAATGTTAGTGGTTGTGGTCTGAACACAAGCTCTCAGGGGGGGCAAAGTAAATACAAGATTCAGGGCGGTTAGGAATAAGGCTATTAAGGTTTGGATATAAAACAATAATTATTGGGTTTCTTACCACAATGTGGGAGGCGCCCTGAGAGTTGTGAGGAGATCAAGCCAGCTAAATTCAGAGAAAACAGACCTGTAAAAAAAAGTTATTAGACATAGCGAAACATCTTTGAATTAGGCATAGAACAGTCCAGGAGGAGTCTGGCTCCTGGAGGTGGCGGAACAACCTAGGAAAAAAGATAAACGGAAGAGAGGGGGGTAAAAATGAAAATGGCCAGGAGTTCCTGATCTTTCCAGTTACAAATGTTGCCTAAAAAGTGGCAGTGGTAGAATGGGTGCCCAGAACTTCAGGGCAGTCATGTGAAAATATAAAGGGGGCCGGGCTTGGCAGGAGAAGAAGAGGAGAGTTCTCAGTCCATGGAGTCTTCCAGATCCTGGCGTATTGGCATAGTTTTAATTCTCTTCGAAGATGAGGGGGTCTGGTGGGTAGCTTTCAATGGGGAGCGTGAGGGAGAGCGCCTCCGAGTTCCTTGAGATGAAGTAGGGGTACTTGAATCCAGGTGGAGCTTCCGAAGGCAGTCTTGGAGGTCCTCTACAGTCTTGCAAGAGTATTTCTGGCCGTGGTAGGTGAATCGCAAGGCGAAGGGGAAGCCCCAGGAATATATTATCCGGCGCTGCTGCAATATTTGCAAGTGAGGTTTAAAGGATCTGCGCTTAGCGATCATGGTTTGGGAGAGGTCTGCAAACAGTTGATAATGATGGTTTTGAAAGATGAGAGAATCTTTTTGTCTTGCAGCTTGTTGGAGTTGTTCTTTTGTGCGGTAATAATGCAGCTTAGCTATGATGTCTCGTGGGGGGCCGTTTTGCTTGCGGGGGGTCAGTGCTCTATGAACACGGTCCATCTCCAAGCGCTCTATGGGGATGGAAGGGGCCAGCTCCTGGAATAGCGCAGTGACTGTGGACTGCAGGTCTTCCACTGTTTCAGGGATGCCCCTGATTCGGAGATTCGATCATCTGGAACGATTTTCAAAATCTTCAATGTGTGATTGAAGTATTAGGTTCTCCTCTCTCAGTGCTTCAATCTCATCTGTTTGAGAAGCCAATTGTAGTTCTAGCTCATCCACCTTATTTTCCAGGTCTGAGGTATGCTGACCCAAATCTCTAATTTCCTTGGTTAATTGTGCTGTGATTTGATCTGAGGTGCGTTGCAGCGCTCGCTGCAGCATTTTGTCAAACTGCTTAAGTATCCCGGCTTGTAGTTCCCCTGGGAGGGGGCTGCTAGGGAGTCTGAGTCGGACTCACCTTCGTCCGGGTGTCGGAGAGCTTGGGGGTCCCCGGCGTGGAAGCTCTGGAGGAGTTTGGCAGCGCCATCTTAGAGGAGGCCTGAGCCAGGGCCTCTCGTATCGTTTTCGTTCGGATCTTCGGCTTCGATCCCGTGGCGACCATTTCGGTCGTTGTAGGGAAGGCACGGGGTTCTGAGAAGCGCACGTGTAATGTGCCTGGCCTGTCACAAAAACAGCTCACGTCCTCTGGGCTGAGTGGAGCTCTAAAACGGCATGTCTGTACAACCCTCCTCCAACTGAGTTTAAACAATACCCAAGGGTTCACTGGAAAATAGGTGATTTGATAATATCTACTGAAACTAGAAAAGGAAATAATACAGTAATACCCTATACTAAATAGATGACCCAAAGGGTAAAATTGGCACTACTGAATGGATTATAATTCAGATAACAAGGTTCTATAGTGCACAAATAAAATATATTCACTTAGCAGTTAAATTAGTGTAATATGAATACACCAGGCAACTATGAATTTCTATTTACATTCTCCTATTCTAGCTTAGAGAGTTATTAGGAGATATAGTAGTTTCAAGTAAATAGCCCTGAGTATATTACTGGGGTGAGGATGAGTAGAGGTAGTTGTAATAATCCTGTCTTGCAGTGTTCAAGTAATCTTCTGCTGGCTATAAGAGTGAGTTAGGTACCTAGGAACACTGTGTCCTTCAAATCACTGAGATGAGGCACAACAAGGTTAAATTCCACTGCACTAAATAGCCTTGTAGTGATCACTGACTTCTTGAATAAACTGGTCACAAACAGCAATCCAGTGTATATAAACAGTAATCCAAGAGGTAATAAAGAGATGCTGCATAGACAGTATAAGTACTGTTATATTTGGGCCCGAGCCCGCTCACCAAATCCAAATGACTGTATGTAGGCAAACGATCCGGCACTAAGATGAAGATCATAGTAATGCTGGGACCGTTAGTTCATACTGGCTGCTTGCTCCTGGAAGGTAGATAACATCCACTGCATTCCTTGCAGCTCTCCTGGATCGACAGGTATGACTGCTGCGTTAGTTGCTGCTGCTTCAATCCAGACAGAGATGTGAATGGGAAGGCTCCACTGTGTTGCTGGATAGCAGCTGCTAGCTGGGTCACCTGCAGAGAATGAAGTCAGCTGGAACGCTGTACATTGGGTCTAGCTCTGGTTGTAGCAGCATGCAGGGTTCCTCACCGATCGATCACGCTGTCCAAAGAGGCCGCTCTCAGCTCCTCCTCCCACTTAAATAAGTTTCTCCCACAATGCTTTGCAGCTCCCAGAAGTCTCCAGCGCAGCACAGCCTCATGGGAAATGGAGTCCTTCATACCAGAGTCTACCGATTGTTTCTCCTTTCCACACTACAATTCCCACAATGCTTCATCCTCATTGTAATTACAGTCTTATTCCACAAACAAACACTAGAGGGAGTTCCCCATGTTAATGAACACAATTGTCTATATGCCAGATGAATATTTCTGAACTCCTGGCTACATGTGGCTACACAAGGGTATCCGTATTGTGGAGGGGTGGGTGTTTTGTTTTCTAGGCCTGAGACGAGGAGAACTAAAGGGATGGGGAAGGGGAGTGGAGGAGAGGATGGGATCAAGGAAGATGAAGGTAGGGTTGGGAAATATGCAGAGGGATATTCTAAAAGGAGGGTGGCTTCAGTGGATCAGGGGTGAGGGGTAGGGATATTGAGAGGGAAAGGGGTTCACGGGGGGAATGAAAGAACCAGCTGACTTGCCTCAATTTGGTATGGGTGGGTTCCGGGATGAGTCAGCAGGCGAAGGAGCAGTGTGCAGACTTAACGTCTGAGCAAATCAACAGGAAGAATCTGTTTGCTGTGGGATGGTGTAACCTGAGGAAGAGGAAGATGGAGACTGTGGCTTGGGAGGGAGAATGGGTAAGCTGGAGAGTATGTAGAGACCCTAAATATCCAGTACTTAAAGCGGAGGTCCGAGGTAGGAAAAAAAAAATTAAAAGTCAGCAGCTACACATACAATAGCTGCTGACTTTTAATAATTGGACACTTACCTGTCCTGGAGTCCAGCGATGTCTGCACCCACCTCCGATCTTCGGATCGGGGGACGGGTGCAGCCGCCTCCATCGCGAGTAAGGGAACCCGGACGTGTAAGCAGTACAGCTTCACGCTGGGCACCTTACTGAGCATGCGCGAGGCTCTGCTGCGCGCTGCTACTGGCCAGGCGGCCAGAAGAAGAGGGAGCAGGGAGGAGGGAGCCGGGCTGCTGACGTCAGTGGCCGCGGCTGCCGGCCAGAGCTCCCGGAAGAGTGGAAAAGGACACCTGTCTAAAGACAGGTGTCCTCTTCCCCCACCCCCCCCCCCCGAAAGGTGCCAAATGTGACACCTGAGGGGGGGAGGAATACAACCAGCGGAAGTTCCACTTTTGGGTGGAACTCCGCTTTAAGCTTTTGTATGGGGTCTAGGGTATGCCAGTAGGCCTTTATTTGTAGGGAATGTTCTACATTCTGTGTGGTGTGGGAATATCAGGGACAGGTTGGCGGTTTAGGTCTAGCTATCTGCCTGGGTAGAGCTAGCTGATCTAGACAGTGTGTATGATCATGTCAAATATGGATGAATATCTAAAAAGAACATAGGTCAACACAAATGTTCCATATATACTTGAGAGTCACGTAAACACATATTAAACCAGGGTGTACATGCATGAAAGGAAAGGATGCTAACAAGGGATTATATGAGCAGTGAGTGTTGGTATGTATTTATATCTTTACCTACTATGTAATGGTAGTTAGCCATTATAAATTCTACATCTAGATATCTGGAACAAGATGTCAGCTTCAGTCATTTAGAGAGCATTAGAATGGTTTCTTATGTTCATTTGATTCCAATCTAGACCTATTAGATTAGAAGAGTGTGTTCTATACATGGGCTGAATCCCTTGTTTTCATCCTAACCTAATAAGGCAGCAACAACATATTTAACTATCCTGGGTGAAAGACCGGAAGAACCTCATAAGTAGAGTTGAGCGAACACCTGGACGTTCGGGTTCTGCTGGTCCGTCCGAACTTCGGGACAAAGTCCGGGTCCGGGTCCGGACGGAACCCGAACGCTCGCACGGACAACGAACCCCATTGAAATCAATGGGGACCCGAACTTTTAGGCACAAAAATGGCTGTAGGAAAGTCCTGGAAAGCCCCAGAGGGCTGCAAAAGGAAGTAAAATGGGGGTAAGGGTAGGGCAAGTGCCCTACAAAAAAATGGGGACAGGGAAATAACTTTAAATATTTTTAAAAAAATAAAAACATAAAAAATGCAAAAATGGAGATGAATGTGGTTCATCTTCAAACTGTGTCTGAAAAGTATTAATTAACGGTAGAAGCCATATAACTGTTCTAAAATCATCTTCAAACTAGGGCAAATGCCCTACAAATAAATGGGGATAGGGAAAATAAATTAAAATC
>BLSH010543645.1:432973-448590 GCA_018402905.1 Glandirana rugosa
CACTAGACAAACGAACATTAATCACACACACACACACACACACACACATATTTTCCAGTCACTCAAAGACCTGAGGACCGTCTGGGAACGTAGAAAGTAGGTCACGACGTGACTACAAAGACCTAAGACTCAGTACCCCTTTCGTTTTCTTAACAGTTTCTTAGACACTCTTTTCCATCAACTTGACGTATTTTGTCCTTTCTCTACCCCCGCGTACGCGCCGCCGCCTTCTACCGCCTGCGTGTAATCCGGTCGAGGCTGTGTGGCGGTGCTTGAGAGGGCTTATAGTAGTCTTTTTGTTGGCCAATTTTGCCCATAAGATTCACCTGAGACTGCTGAGGCTTGTGGTAGCGCTTCCGTGGTCAATAGAGGCTGTGTATGCTGCAGGGAAGCTTTTTATTTCAGCGGTGTGTCGGAGCTGGCCTAATGTGCGTCCGCCATCTTCCGCCGCCGCGCATGCGCCCCCATCTCTTTCCTGTTTTATGCAGTTCAACTACCTTTTCTCACAGATTCTTTGACAATTCTTTTGCTTTCCCCATGACTCAGAATCCAGAAACATCAGTGCAGCACTGGATGAAAGATGCAAGGGTCTGCCAGGAGTCCAGAAACTCACTGACCTTTTATACACACACACACACACACACACACACTAATTACAAGCAAACAGATCACAGGTGAGGATGGTTACCTTTAATAGCCATCCAAGCCCCTTTGTGTCAACTTGTGTGCATGTTATTAGGCCAAAATCACCAGGGTATGTACATTTTTGATTAGAGTCATTGGGCTAGTTGCTGTTGTCATTATGATTTAAAAAGAGTAAACACAGTTGGTTGATAATAAATGGCTTCAGCCAAACACTAGCCATGATTGAAAGAAATGCTTTTGTGTTCTCATTCATATTCTCTGAAAAATGGACAAGAAATCATAAATTCTGCCAGGGTATGTAAACTTATGAGCACAACTGTACCCTATACGAAATAAAATTAAAGTGCTCCACTGCAAATATGTATCAAGCGTCCAATCAAAAAATTTACAAATACAAATTTTCAAAATAAGGAAAAAAGGAAAAAATTTGGAAAAAATGTTGCAATTCATAAAAAACAATAATATGTTCTCTGCCACAATGTTTTACCTAACAAACCCTAACATGCACCAAACTAATTAAACATTTTCTCCTACAACTGTGAAAGGAAAAGTGTTTCAATAAAAAAAAGTTAATTCTTATGCGCTCCAATGCAAGAGAATCGATATACTTCTATGATGTAACCTTCGTTTAGTAATCCACCAGAATATATTCCTTAATCTATAGTCCTAAAATGACTCACCAGAGACTGAGGCTGGCAGGTTATAGCCAGCAAAACCGCTTCAGGCTGTACACCTGTATACCAAATCAGCTCCCCGATCCGCTGCTGTTATCCCGAACAATTTCTTGGCCACTCTCCTCAATCAGACCAATATGACAAGACATCCAGAAAGCATATAAAACTTAGAGGAGGACCATCAAATTCTCTTTTTGGCTAGAGTGGTTAACAACAAATTGATAGAGAGTATGGTTGTCTCTATCCTGGAATGTAACTTGTCATTCGGTTTTGATTTATGAACTTTACACAAAGCCTGTAGTTTGTTATCCTATTGGAGCACCTGGTGCTCCCACTTGATTTGAGACACAAGCTGGATCAATTTACCCTGTATCTTCGCTTTGTGCGTGGCCCATAAAATTACAGAATAAACTGAGTCGGACATGTTGTATTGAAAGTACTCCCTAATGTTTTGTTCAATTTCCGCGCATTGAACAGGGTCAATGAGGATGGATTCATTCAACCGGCAGTGAAGAGGGCATTCTAATGCTTGGGGGTATGTAACTGAGACAAAGACCAATGGATGGCCAGAACAAAATTTCTCTTGGATGCAACCTTTATAAGCCTGGGGAATAATTGCTGAAGAGACAAGCACAGTGGGGGAAATAATTATATAATCCACTGCAGATGTTGTACGTTTGCCCACTCACAAAGAAATGAAGGGTCTATAATTGTTATCATAGGTGTATTTTAATTGATAGAGACAGAATATCAACCAAAAATCCAGAAAATACATGATACAAATGTTATAAATTGAGTTGCAGTTCAGTGAGTAAAATAAGCATTTGGTCCCCAAGCAAAACATGACTTAGTACGTGGTGGGCAAGCACAGAGGTAAGAAATTTCTTGCAGTTGGTTACAAGTCTTGCACACATCTCAGGAAGGATTTTGGTCCACTCTTCTTTACAGATGTTCTCTAAATCCTTAAGGTTTCTTGGGTGTCTCTTGGCAACTCGATGTTTCATCTCCGTCCATAAATTTTCCATAGGATTAAGGTGTGGACTCTGGTTAGGCCACTCCATGACCTTAATGTGTTTCTTCTTGCGCCACTCCTTTGTTGCCTTGGTGGTATGTTTTGGGTCATTGTGTAAGGGACATGCTGGCCATAGTGCAGCAGATGTGCAAAGGCAGAGGCAACTACCTTCCTGGCAGGCATATCCTCACGATCAAAAAAGAAAATATTGCGGTAATGTCTAAAACAAACAAGCAAAATAAAATTATAACAAGTGAAAAAAACAATGTGATTGAATGCAACTGCAACTCTTCTGCGAGATACAAACAGTCCAAAATAATGATTCAAATATGAGTCACGCTAGCCAGCGCCTTTGATCAAAAAGTGCACAGGTGGGTGAAATAGAAGTAAACTGTATCAACAAATGTTCATATACACAGTAAAACAGTTCAAGTGTCCATCACCCAAACAGGGAAATAAACTTGTGATAATCCACCCACCAGGAAGAGGATTGCCTGCTTACCAGATGCAGTTGACCCTTTGCTACAGAGGGTCGAACATACATTGGCTTAATACCAAAGCCCAGGCCTTTGTCTTTGACAGCTCTTCTTATGCCACAGCATGGAATCTCCCAAACGTGGTAAAGGGTATAACCAAAAGCATAAAACCCAATGAGATTTACATTATCTAACAAAAGTGAGTACACCCCTCACATTTTGTGATGGGTGTACAGCTTGTATAACAGTGTAAATTTGCTAGCCCCATAAAATAACTCAACACACAGCCATTAATGTCTAAACCGCTGGCAAAAAAAGTGAGTGCACACATAAGTGAAAATGTCCAAATTGGGCCCAATTAACTATGTTCCCTCCCCAGTGTCATGTGACTTGTTAGTTTTACAAGTTCTCAGGTGTGAATAGAAAGCAGGTGTGTTAAATTTGGTGTTATCACTTTCACTCTCTCATACTGGTCACTGGAAGTTCAACATGGCACCTCCTGCAAAGAACTCTCTGAGGATCTGAAAAAAAGGAATTGTTGCTCTACATAAAGATTGCATAGGCTGTAAGAAGATTGCCAAGACCCGGAAACTGAGCTGCAGCATGGTGGGCAAGACCATACAGTGGTTTAACAGGACAGGTTCCATTCAGAACAGGCCTTGCCATGTTCAACCAAAGAAGTTGAGTGCACATGCTCAGAGCCATATCCAGAGGTTGTCTTTGGGAAATAGATGTATGAATGCTGCCAGCACTGCTGCAGAGGTTAAAGGGGTGGGGGGTGGTCAGCCAATCAGTGCTCAGACCATATGCTGCACACTGCATCAAATTGGTCTGCATGGCTGTCATACCAGAAGGAAGTCTCTTCTAAAAATGATGAACAAGAAAGCCCACAAACAGTTTGCTGAAGACAAGCAGACTAAGGACATGGATTAGTGGAGCCATGTCCTGTGGTCTGATGAGACCAAGATAAACTTATTTGGTTCAGATTGTGTCAAGTGTGTGTGGTGGCAACCAGGTGAGGAGTACAAAGACAAGAGTGTCTTGCCTACAGACAAGCATGGTGGTGGTGATGTCATGGTTTAGGGTTGCATGAGTGCTGTCAGCACTGGAGAGCTACAGTTTATTGAGGGAACCATGAATGCCAACATGTACTATGACATACTGAATCAGAGCATGATCCCCTCCCTTCGAAGACTGGGCCACAGGGCTGTATTCCAACATGATAACGACCCCAAACACACCTCCAAGACTACCACTGCCTTACTAAAGAAGCTGAAGGTAAAGGTGATGGACTGGCCAAGCATGTCTCCAGACCTAAACCCTATTGAGCATCTGTGGGGCATCCTCAAACAGAAGGTGGAGGACAGCTAGGTCTCTAACATCCACCAACTCCGTCATGTAATCATGGAGGAGTGGAAGAGGACTCCAGTGGCAACCTGTGAAGCTCTGGTGAACTCCATGCCCAAGAGGGTTAAGGCAGTGCTGGAAAATAATGGTGGCCACATAAAATATTGACACTTTGGGACCAATTTGGACATTTTCACTTAGGGGTGTACTCACTTTTGTTGCATTTGGTTTAGACATTAATGGCTGTGTGTTAAGTTATTTTGAGGGGACAGCAAATTTACACTGTCATACAAGCTGTACACTCACTACTTTACATTGTAGCAAAGTGTCATTTCTTCAGTGTTGTCACATCAAAAGATATAATAAAATATTTACAAAAATGTGAGGGATGTACTCACTTTTGTGAGATACTGCATTATAAAATTTTAAAAATACACTTACATCCAGTAAGACACAATAAGCTTTGTATCATGATAGAAAACTTCGGCCGGCAAGCACACAGCGCCCGTCTTTCCGGATTAGCAAAACATGGTGACGTCAACATGTCTCCCACCCTACACATGGTTTCGTCATAAAGTTACTTCTTCCAGGGTACGGGCGGCATGCTGAGTCACCGCTATAAATACACACCACTAAAAATCAGGCCTTACTTTGGTAAACTCAATTCAAAACCAAGCCTCGATCTAGAGGTGGTACATACTTTAAACCTACTACAAACCTCATTCTGAGCAGCGGCTGGCCATATAGAACCCATAAAGTTCCAATCTCAAATCAACTAATCTGAAATTCAGTAGGATAAATATGAATAAGCTAAGAACTTAAAGGAGATTAGTCGAATTATTAAAATTACCCCCCAAGAAAATTAAAATTTGTATACTGAGAAAATGGTTGTTTTTAAAAAAAACTTAACGCTCATTCAAGGCACACCTTAGGGGAGTATTTATTGCTGAAATTACAACAGTTAAGGGTAACTCGTCTGAATTGCTGGAGCGGTTGGAGGATCAGGTATGGCAGCTGGAGCTATCCTATGTTATGAATCCTACTGATTCAGCAAGGGAGGCATGGATCTCAGCCAAGGACTCTCTGGACCGACTGAGAGCCTCCACCACGGAACAAAAACATTTTTTCACTAAGCTAGCTTTTTATGAGGAGGGGGAGAAGACGGGCCACCTGTTGGTAAAAATAGCCAGGACCCAACAGTCATCCCCAGCCATTGGAGCGATTCGCTGGTGTGATAAATGACCCACACAGGATTGTATCCGAACTTGCCCATTTCTATGCGGCTCTGTATGAGCCTAAGGATAATTACTGCCCTGACTCACTTGAACAGTACCTTGGTAATATAACACTGCCCACCTTATCTCAAACAGCCTGCATAGCCTTAGACACCCCTATTACCTTGGAGGAACTACGGGAGGCAGCCTGCTCATTTCCCACTTGTAAGGCACCTGGGGGGGGCGGCATTCCCATGGAGGTGTACACCACCTATGGGGATGTGATCCTACCAAAACTTTTAGAAGTCTTTAATGCCTCTCTTAAATTGGGCCAACTGCCAGACTAAATGTCCATGGCAAATGTAGTCCTACTTCTTAAACCCGGTAAGGACCCCCTGGACCCTAGCTCATACAGACCAATTTCATTGTTACAATGTGATGTAAAAATTCTAGCAAAGATCTTGGCACTAAGGGTGAACAAAATGATCCTATCCTTTATACATCCTGATCAGGCAGGGTTCATGCCTCAGAAGTCAATGGCCACCAACCTCAGATGTCTGTTTCTAAATATGCAGACACAGTCAGATAATATGAGACAGAGGGCACTCCTTTCTTTGGACGCAAACAAAGCGTTTGACAGCATCAGCTGGCCCTACCTGTGGGCGGTGCTGGCCAAATTTGGCTTTGGCCCCCATTTTATTGCATGGGTTTGCCTGCTGTACGCTTCTCCACAGGCTGCCATTAGAATCTCTGATAGGATGCCACTGGCCTTTGAATTGGCAGGGAGGGGTACCAGACAGGGGTGCCCCCTGTCGCCCCTGCTCTTTGCACTGGCAATTGAGCTCCTGGCTGCATTGCTTCGGACAACATTACTCTGGGGGACTCATCCCCCCAGAATTAGATTGGAACAGTTGCAGTGTCCCAAGGAGGGGGGAGGGCTTGCACTTCCCAACCCTTGGCTTTATTACATAGCTGCTCAACTCCAACACCTTATAGGATGTATGTCTCCGGAGACCAAGAGCTCCTCTGTACAGCTCTTACCCATAGGAGTGGGTGAAGAATCCATCCCTGAGGGACTGGAGGCTCACGCTTTCCATAAACCTAACAAACAAATGCCCACTTATAACCTGATCCAGAAGTCATGGAACTAGGTGAAGCAACTCCAACATGTAACCAGATACACCACGCACCACCCTCTCTGGGAAAACAACTCCTACAGTGAATTAGCCAAGCTTCAACAAGGAAGTAGGTGGTGGGCTTTTGGGGTCACCTTGCTCTCACAGGTGTTCCAGCAGGGGAAACTAACGTCTTTTGCGGAGCTCCATAGTAGATTTGGCCTACCATCCCATATGATTTTCTACTACTTGCAATTGTCACATGCAGTTAGAGTCCAAGGGGAGTCTACAGACTGGTCGCTCTCACCTACCCCCATCTTCCACTTATTACAATTTGTGAGGGAAACCAAAGGTTTTATATCGCAATGCTACTCCATGCTCCTCGTTGAGTATCTGAAATCCTATCCCACTCCCACCAAAGCCATGTCACAGTGGGAGGTAGACGTGGGTGAACTAACTGGAGATCAGTGGGAGGAGGCCCTACAAACAGTCAAAATGTGTTCCCCTAACGTCTCTCAAAAGGTATCTCAGCTATATATATTATTCAGAGCCCATTATACACCAGCCAGATTCCATAGAATGGGTGGCATGGCCGACCCACTGTGTGGTAGATGCAGACAAACAACAGGTGACCTCATACATCTCCTATGGTGTTGCCTGAAATTACTTCGCTATTTGCGTGAGGTGATATCTACCATTAACAGAGTCTTCCAGGTGAGCATTCCCCTTAGTCCCATGCAATGTTTACTTGGGATTCTGGAAGAGGACATACAGGATGAGACGTCTGGGCAGTCTCCATGGCCCTATTTCAGGCCAGGAAAGTAATCCTCTTAAACTGGAAATCTGCTACTCCCCTTTCCACTATAACAAGGGTGACTCACATGGGTAACACATTGAAATTGGAAAAGTATGTATACCAGCATAGCGGTCGAGTACACAAATTTGAGAAATTGTGGTCTCCATGGCTCGATGTCCCCAGGTTGTCTCCTAAAGAGTTAGTAATGATGAGAGTCCTATAGGGACTTCCAGGGTGATGGAATATGACGATTGACAACAACTTCATCCTACTTGTAATTGCACATGGTGATCAAAGGGGGGCTTTGGGTTACGTAAATGTACTTGATAATGTTTTGACCTGTTTCAATATCCTCTTTTCTTTAAAGAGGAAGTAAACCCAGGTGGGGTTTACTTCCTCTATGTCCCCCCTGTAAAAGTAGAAACACAATGGGCTACTATGCATCGCATAGTAGCCCATTATGTGTCACTTAACCGCAAACGAAGCCTGCGGCATCCAGCGATGTCCCCTCTGCTGGCCGCATCCATCTTCAGCGCCTCTTCCTTCCGGGGCCACGACTCTGGCGATGTGACTGGCCGGAGTCGCGTGACGGCGGGAGCCGCCAGTCACGGCATGGTCGCAGTGGAGGAACGGCACACAGGCTGTCCCTTCACTGCTCATGTGCCGACATGACGTCGGCACAGCTTCAACACTGCATATCTCTTGAACCGTACAGGTTTAGGAGATATGCAGTGCACCTACAGGTATGCCTTATCATAGGCTTACCTGTAGGTTAAAGTGGTTGTCACAAGTTGACAACCACTTTAATGCAATGATAACTGTTTTCTACTTTTTAACCGAATATTTGACATGGTGGCTACATACATTTTTTTTGTATATCTTGTTTCAATAAAAAAACTTTTTTGATTAACAAAAAAAAAACTGAACACTCAAACGAGCCAGAGATGCCAGAAATGTTTTATTTGGTACCATGGTGCCAGCGCTCAAAACGATGATACGACATCTAATAGTCACACCTCAGGAATGACAAACTGATACAAATATGAAAAAATGAATATACGCATAAAAATGGGCTTAAACCCCTACTTGAGCAATCCAGGGCTCAAACCAAAACCAAAAAAAAATGGTAAAAAAATCTTTAGAGGATAAAATAGGGCAATAAACAGTCTTTCTGTGACACGCTACGGAGAGTGCCAAAGCTGGTTGATGGTGTCACCCATCTAGAATATATTAGTGACATCTAGTGGACAAACAAAAAATTGTCCCATCAAGATTGTATTTAAACACCTCAGCCCTGGATGGATTTCCCATGTTAGGACCAGAGCACTTTTTCCGATTCGGCACTGCGTCGCTTTAACTGAAAATTGTGCGGTCGAGCGACGTTGTACCCAAACAAAATTTGCGTCCTTTTTTTCCCACAAATAGAGCTTTCTTTTGGTGGTATTTGATCGCTGCGTCATTTCTGATCGCCGCTATAAACAAAAGAAGAGCGTCAATTTTGCAAAAAAAACAAATTTCTTACTTTTTGCTAAAATACAAATAAAAAAAAATATAAAAAAAACATTTTTTTTCATCGATTTTGTCCGATTTATATTCTTCCTCATATTTGGGATAAAAAAAATCGCAATCGGCGTTTATTGATTGGTTTGCGCAAAAGTGGTCGCGTTTACGGATGATGAGAATTCATTTCTGGGGTTTTTATTTTTTTTTATTTTTTACTAGTAATGGCGGTGATCTGCGATTTTTAGCGGTACTGCGATATTAGGGCGGACATGTCGGAACATTTTGACACTTTTTCGGGACCATTGGCATTTATGCAGCGATCAGTGCTATAAAAATGCACTGATTACTGTGTAAATGCCATTGGCAGTGAAGGGGTTAACCTGCAGGGGGCACTCTAAGGGTTAACTGTGTTCCCTGGGCGTGTTCTTACTGTATGGGGGCTGCCTTAACAGGGGAAGGGAAGTGATCACAGCTTCCATGTAGAGGAAGGCTGTGATCACAGTCCTTCCCCGTCACAGAACGGAGGTCCGTGTTTACTTACACGGACCTCCGTTCTTTCACTCCGGGGGGGGCATCGCAGGTAGCCGGCAGAGATCAAATACGCCGAACCCGCTCCCTGGCCCTCCCCGGACACAGTGAGCGCGCGGGCGCGCCTCCGGCTGTGCGCGCGCGCTCACTTTGCGTGATCTGGCAGCTGCCGTCATATGACGGCGTTTCGCCTACAAGAGCCACTCTGTCGCCGTCAAATGCCGATCAGCGGTCGGCAAGCGGTTAACAGAGCTATCCTATAAGACAAAAACATCAAAATGATCAAAAGGGAAAATACTGGCTGTTAAAAAGAAACCTATCGCTCAAAAAATACAGGAAATACCTTATTATGTTCATTGGCATCACTGGTCCAAATGGTGATATGACACCTAGTGGCAAAACCCCTAAAATGTCAAAACCAATACGAATGAAAGCAAGGTGATTATACATAAAAATTGTGTTTAAATAGCTACCTAGAAAATCAGAGTCCTTCAAGCTTAGATCCCAGATTAAATGGACAAGGATAGTCAAAAATTGAAAAGGTAGAATGAGGAGATGCAAAATCCTCATGTGACACGCTACAGGAAGTACTAAAAATAGTTATATGGTGTCACCGTTCCATGCAATGTATTAGCAACATCTAGTAGAAAATGATATATTATCCCATCAAGAATGATTACGTGATGGTAATTATCTGACTTTTTTTTTTTTAATATTCCCATGGTGAAAAAAATGATATCTATTGAACACCGAAGGGAAAAAAGGGGAAAAAAAAGGAAAAAAGGGGTTCTCAAAAACACTAAATGTATCAAATATGATACAATCATTTAAAAGGCAAAAAATTTGCAGCTACCCATCAAAAATCTAGCAGACCATCCGAGACTCAGATTAAAGTCTGTTTACAATATCACATAAACAACTATAGCATAAAAAATTAAAATTAATTAAAGGACTCACACAATCAATCAAGAATTATTAATAAAGGCGTTTACATCCACGTCTACATTTAGTCTACCCATTCAACCTATGAATCCAAGCCATCTCAGGTTTTGAAATTTCCCTCACTAAACACCTACCTCTCCAGTGTGGTTTGTATTTGTCAATACCAAGAAATAGAGTGTTGGAAGGATCCCTATTGCGTACCTCTGCATAGTGTCTTGAAACTGTATTTTTGTCGAATCACCTTATGGATACAATTAATATGCTCATTGAGCCTCACTTGTAGTGCTCTTTTTGTCCTGCCCACACACTTTAACCCGCAAGGGCACTGTAAGAGGTAGGCCACCCCAGTAGAAGAACACGTAATAAAAGGTTCTATTCTGTAAGGCCTTGAGGTACTGGTAGATACAAATTCTCTGGTTCTCCTATTCTTAGATTTGTTAAGACTACATACCTGGCATTTTCTGCACTGATAGTAACCAGTGAGGTCCTGAAAAAAATCTAATTAGTTGGAAGGTGGATCAATGATATTCAGGGCTATTCTATGTCTTAGTGAAGGGGCAATGGAGAAAGTAATGAAAGGTAAGGAAGGCACAGCAGCATTGGTATCATTACTTGCCTTCCCTGACCTTTCATTCAATAAGTTACTCCTGTCAATCCCCCGAATCTGGTTGACAATATCTGACAGGGGTTCCTCTTTATACCTCTTTTTAATGAACCTAGTTTTTCCTGTTTGGCTGATGGACACTGGGACTGTAATACTGTGTATATGAACATTTGTTGATACAGTTTACTTCTATTTCACCCTCTAGTGCACTTTTTGAGTGAAGGTGCTGGATAGCATGACTCATATCTGAATCATGTCCATGCGATCGCCTATGCGCATACGCAAACATGCGTGTGCAAGTGCGCGCCCATTAGCACGGGCGCCAAAATTACACATATAAGGATGGCAGTTGTACTAGGGCCTTGCTGTCTGATCTGCAGCTTTCCCCTGTATTCTGTTCCAGTGCCTGTCCTTGATCTGATTTGACCCAGCTTACTGACCATTCTGATTCTCTCCACTCCTGACCCCGGCTTGCTTTGACCTTGATTTATGTTCAGCTGCTTGATTCTCTGTTGCCAAAACTTTGTATGAACTTGACCATTCTTTGCTTGATGTCTACGATGTATCCGATCTTCCATGAATAACCCGGCTTGTCTGACTCTGCACCAGTCTCTTCAGCTTCCCACAGCATCTACGTACCTGCATCCATAGTACACCAGCACCTGTACCCCACCTGCATCCAGAGCATGTCGTCAGCCACAATGTGCCTGCATCTGCAGCCAACCCATACCTTCAACTAATGCTACCATCAGGCCTCTCCTGCTTATCTGGCAACAGAGAACATCGCAGGCACTCCTACCTCACCATGCTCTCACAGCTGCTGTTGCAACCTCAGCAGCTCTGCTCGTCAGGCTCTCCTTGAAGGTACATGACACATTGTCATGCTGGAAGACCCATCCACGACCCATCTGCAGTGTTCTGGTTTTAGAGAAAAAGGCTCATCCAAAATTTTACAATACCCGGCCCCATCCATTGGCCCCTCAGTGTGGCAAAAAGAAACTGCCCCAAAGCATAATGTTTCCATCTCAATGCTTGATTTTAAGGATGGTGTTCTTAGGGTCATAGTCAGCATTTTCTTCCTCCAAACACAGTGAGTTGAGTTAATGCCAAAGAGCTCAATTTTGGTCTCATCTGACCACAGCACGTTTGCCTAATCCTTCTCTGAATCATTTAGATGTTCATTGGCAAACTTCAGATGGGCCAGGTCCATTTTGAGGAGGAGGGCCCTGTGGGTGCTGCAGGATTTAAAATCCATGGCGGCGTATTGTGTTACCAATGGTTTGTTTGGTGATTGGTCCCAGCTGCCTTGAGATCATTCACAAGCTCCTCCCGTGTAGTTCTGGGTTGATCCCCCACTTTTCTCTTGATCATCCTTACCCCATGAGGCAAAATCTTGCATGGATTTTCAGACCGAGTGCAATTAATGGTTATTTTGTATTTCTTCCATTTGTAAATAATCCCTCCAATGGTTGTCTCCTTCTCACCAAGCTTCTTGCTGATGGTATTGTAGCCCATTCCAGCCTTGTGCAGGTTTACAATTTTGTCCCTGATGTCCTTTAACAGCTACAGTCAGGTCCATAAATATTGGGACATCGACACAATTCTAATCTTTTTGGCTCTATACATCACCACAATGGATTTGAAATGAAACGAACAAGATGTGCTTTAACTGCAGACTTTCAGCTTTCATTTTTTACATCCAAATCCGGTGAACGGTGTAGGAATTACAACAGGTTGTATATGTGATCAAAAAGCAACGTGGTAATCAAAATAAATAAATAATGACTAGCAAATTGCAAGCAGCGCTTGAACAGTCCTTAACACCATATAATCTTCATCAATAGATCAAAGAACTGTCCATCCACTCAAAATGTGATATTTTGAAGTCCTGGCCACCACCACACCTTGTGTGAAAATACTGGGAGGGAAGACCCCCCAACGTAGAAAAACTCACCAGATATCACTGGATAGCTCGCGTTCAGGTTTATATGGTGTTCACCACTCCTTCAATGGACACCCATCCGAATCCTGAATCAGTGTATAACTGGGACTCAATCGGTAGATGGTAGCGATCAGGCTCACAGAGTAATCCCCAACAACACTTCCTCTGTTATTCCACCTCTTTACATCGTCAGTACATGCGTGGTCAGGTTGTATATGTGCCTCCCACTTTTAAAGGGACCAAAAGTAATGGGACAGATTAACAATCATAAATCAAACTTTCACTTTTTAATACTTGGTTGCAAATCCTTTGCAGTCAATTACAGCCTGAAGTCTGGAACGCATAGACATCACCAGACGCTGGGTTTCATCCTTGGTGATGCTCTGCCAGGCCTCTACTGCAACTGTCTTCATTTTTGTCTTCAGCAAGTGAAATACATGCTCAATCGGATTCAGGTCAGGTGATTGACTTGGCCATTGCATAACATTCCACTTCTTTCCCTTAAAAAAACTCTTTGGTTGCTTTCACAGTATTGTGTCGATGTCCCTATATTTATGGACCTGGCTGTATTTGGTCTTGCCCATGATGGTGAGATTTGAATGGAAGAAAGAGATTCTGTGGACAGTTATTTTTTATACACATAATGAGCTGTCGTTAAGAGCACCTTCTTAAATTGTACTACATGAGCACATACTGTAGCCAGTCTCATGTGTTTTTTTTTTTTTTTTGGTTGATATTCTGTCTCTAGAATTTAAAATACACCTATGATAACAATTATAGACCTTTCATTGTAATTTCATTGTGGGCAAACTTACAAAATCTGCAGGGGATGAAATTATTATTTTCACAACTGTGTACAATCTATCCTGGTATGTGTCTGGTGATGATGAGCAGAATTGGTATAATCCCTCGCTAAAGGGTGTTTTTCCCAGCATATGCCTATTGGGCCAAATAGTGAGTAAGTTTAGCAATATTTGTGCTCGCCCTAGGTGGACTCCTAAGTTGGAATCCAGAGAGCCTGGAATTGTTGAGACTCAAATCCAGTGCTATACTAGAGTCACCAACACATAAAATAGTGCCCTCAAGGTATGAGCTAGCTTAAAGAGCCTATTCAAGAAAAAGAATGATTAAAGTGAATAAATGCGTACCTATGCTGTCCTTCTATAATATATGCTGACTGCCCTGCCAGCTAATTCTTGCAAAGAGAATGAAATTTGTTTAGCAAAAAAAAGCTACACCTTTTATTTTATTCACTGCATTAGCTGTGTAGAATGTTGGGTAATGTTTATGTAAAAAGGGGGGTTTGCAGGAGGATGGAAAGTGCGTTTCTTGCAATAAGATTGAATTTGCATTCTGTAAATGATAATAGGATAGTGCCTTACGGTACTTTATTGGGGAGTTTAAGCCCTGTGCATTGAGCAGGGCCATCTTAATGACATCATGGGCCCCTGGGCAAAGTAATGCACTAGGGCCCCTACCAGGGAGATGGTGACCTGCGGCGTGCTATGCGTGCGGTGGCAATGAGCGAGTGTGGCTAAATAATGCTACTTATTGGCATGGCTTTTTAGTTTCATTAGAAAACACAAAACCGTGTGTACCAAGGTTTAAAAAAAGAAATATGGACTTTAAAAAAAAAAAATATATATATATATACTTGATCCGATGCTGCATCCATCCCCCACTGCCTCTGCACTGAAAACTGAGTGATCAAACACTTCTGATCGCTCAGTTCTTCCCTCCGCTCTGAGCAGAGAGCAGGGGCTGTCAGTCATTGGTTCTCTGCTCTACCCCCCCCCCCCCAAGCGCTCACTGACATGTTTAACTATGGAGGGTGCGGGAGTGGCTGGGTCAGGCACAGCCAGGTGCTGATCCATTGTTCTGGGTGGTATGGTCAGGATCTTTTTCAGTGCCTGGACCAGCTGAGTGACGTCAGCCGACAGTAGACTTTAGCCTGCTGTCAACTGAAAAAGGGTCACAGACAGGAGTGCAGAACGAACTGCACTTCTGTAACCTACAGAAAAAGTATAGCCAAAATGTTGCTATACCTCTCCTTTAATGTGCGTTCTGTTAAGGCAGCCCATTCAGTATGAACTACAGCCAAAAGAGGACACCATTATTGTTTCAGTGCAGTGCATTACAATGCACAGCTTTTGTGTTGTGTTGCGCTGCATTACCTGCTACTGAATTAGACTAGGTTCACACTTGTGCTTTTTTAGACAATCCCATTAAAATCTGCCAAAAATGCACAATATTGCAGCAATAATGGGATTCCTTAAGAGTAGTGTTGAGCGAACCCGGACTGTAACGTTCGGGTCCGTACCGAACTTTGGGCTGTCCTGGACCCGGAAAAAACGTTTGGGTTCGGTTTCTGGGTTCTGGTAGTTGATCACGCATGTTGAATAGCTGCAGGGCAGCCAATCAACAAGCGTTTCACTGGTTTGCCCTTAGAAGCCATCACAGCCATGCCTACTAATGGCATGGCTGTGATTGGCCAGTGCATCATGTGACCCAGCCTCTATATAAGCTGGAGTCACTTGATACTGCAGTCACATGCTCTCTGAGACTCTGAATAGTATAGTGGGAGTAAGCTGCCAGCGTTTTTGTGAGGGACAGATTGCAGACATTTTAACATCTGATCCTGCATCCTGAGATTACTACTACTGTTGCTCTGAGGGACAGATTGCAGAAACTTGAGAATCAAGATTTCACATACTGCTGCTTTGAGTGACAGATTGCAGATCAAACCCTGCCTAACACAATGATCGATTCGATCGTACACAACGATCAGATTGTGGGAGTAATTTGAGATTTCACATACT
>BLSH010543645.1:449450-460791 GCA_018402905.1 Glandirana rugosa
ACCAATTGCTAACAGTCCACGAGGATCGAGTTACACGAAACACTAACTCAGACCCAAGCGTGACGTCACTACGCCCTTGGGACGCTTAGGTGAGGGCCGTCGTCAAGTGTGACGGGATACGTTAGACTTCCCTCCACAGTCATGTAACAATTGCTGTGGGGGAAAAGTCAACCGTATAGCATCACGCTAGATGTTTGTGCGTGTCCTTAGTCTAGCGTACCAATACTAGGCTAAGACTGGGACGCTATTTTTTCCCAGTGACACGCTTAAACTAGGCTAACGCTACGTTTAAGTCGGTATGTTAGAGATACCGACTTAAACGTAGCGTGTCTCTAGCGTACTTTCATGATAAAGTACTTTAAATAAATACTGGTTTTGGCAATCACAAAGCTAGACCCCAGACTAAGGCTCGGTTCACACTGCTGCAATCTCAGAGATCACATATGATTTGCACCGCACTGGAGTGTGAGCCATATGCGATCTCTGTGCGATGCAAATTCAGCCATAGAGATTGTATGGCTGAATTTGCATCGCAATCGGATCAAATTCGCACAGTGACCCTTTTTTATCGCAGGGTCAGAATCGGATCATAACCATGCGATCTGATTCCTGTGCGTGTTTGTAGATCGCACTACGATATGCCAACTGAAAAGGGGGTGTCGTTAACAATGTACTGACACCTCCCTTCAGATTGCATAGGGCAGTGTGAACTGCTGCCGGGAGTGGATTCGCAGGGTTCCCGCATCACTGCAGTGCGAACCCAGACTCAATCACAAAGCACATTGAGCTAGGAGCACCTGACAATCGTTAACCACTTCAGCCCCGGAAGGATTTCCCCCTTTAGGACCAGAGCACTTTTTGTGATTCGGCACTGCGTCGCTTTAACTGACAATTGCGCAGTCGTGCGACGTTGTACCTAAATGAAATTTGCGTTCTTTTTTCCCCACAAATAGAGCTTTCTTTTGGTGGTATTTGATCACCTCTGCATCATTTCTGATCACCGCTATAAACAAAAAAAAGCAACAATTTTGCAAAAAAAAAAAACAATATTTCTTTTTGATAAAATACAAATCCAAAAAAAATATATATATATATAAAAAAACATTTATTTTCAATGGTTTTGGCCGATTTTTATTCATCCTCATATTTTTGGTAAAAGAAAAAAAAATGCAATTGGCATTTATTGACTGGTTTGCGCAAAAGTTGCCATGTTTACGAATGAAGAGAATTCATTTATGAGGTTTTTATTTTTTTTATATTTTAGTAGCAATGGCAGCGATCTGCGATTTTTAGCGGTACTGTGATATTGCGACGGACGTGTCGGACCATTTTGACACTTTTTTGGGACCATTGGCATTTATACAGCAATCAGTGCTATAAAAATGCTCTGATTACTGTGTAAATGCCATTGACAGTGAAGGGGTTAGCCTGGAGGGGGTGCACTAAGGGTTAACTGTGTTCCCTCAGTGTGTTCTAACTGTATGGGGGCTGGGTTGGCAGGGGGAGGGGAGTGATCGTGGCTCCCATATACAGGAAGCCTGTGATCACAGCCCTTCCCCCTCTGTCAGAATAGAGATCCGTGTTTACTTACACCGACCTCCTCCGCGACGGCGGTTTGCGATAACGAATCACTTTGCCGCCGTCAAGCCACGGCGGGAGGTTGGCAAGTGGTTAATAGGCGCACACCTGCATCTCCCTGCAAACTAGGGTTGCCACATCATCCCTTTAATCCAGGACACATATGAATTACGCAGGTTGTTCTGAGGCTAATTTAATGCAGGTAAGGCACCAAGTGAGTTTAATTACCACCTTAATCAGCCACAGAACATCCTGTGTAATTATTATGTGTCCTGGATTAAAGGGATGATGTGGCAACCCTACTGCAAACTACACCTCTGCAATTACCCAATAGCTGACCTCACAAGCATAGTGATGTAGTGAATGAAAGTAGTATTATCCAAGCAGTGTTCCTAAGGTATGTGCGCTCAGGTACTAGATTGTGAGATCATTACCAGGCAGAACTTCATTTCTGTGCATACAAAACCACACACATACACCTCTCCTCTGCCCTCCCCTTCCCCAAACTTCCACATGGTTAGCTGTGTAAAAGTACCTTTGTCTAGCTGGCTGTCACAGATTTGTTTTCTTTTCCAGCTCCCAATCTCCCTCCCTGAGGAGGCAGGAGATAAGGTGCAGCTGAGCTCACCCCTCCTCCTCCTCCCCTCGGTCATGCTGCACAGAGCAGCACTTGTCCCCACTCTCAGTGCAGAGCAGGGAGGCTGCTTTAGGATCCATGGGGGAGAGCTTTCAGAAGCAGTGCAGGGCTTCCACACAGCCGAAAAAAAAAAAAGGTAAGCAGTCTGTATTAGCGCGGGCTGTTTCCCTATAGGCTGAGTGAATGACAAAGGGGAGGATATAGGTAGCAGCCCCGCCCATCCCCGACATCACAGCTTGAATCTGACAGCTGCAGCTTCACAGAGCACACCCAGCAGGCTTGCTGGCCAATCCCTGGCTGTGCTTTGTATTCACATTTGAGCTGGAAGTTACTGCAGTTTACGTTCTTCTACAGTGGGATGGCAGGACAAGGTATAAGGACCCCCCATGCAGCTGGAGCCCCTGGGCTGTGCCCAGGGGTGCCCGCTCATTAAGACGGTCCTGGCGTTGAGGGAGATAACCCACAAGAGAGAAGGTGTGGCAAGCTATCATCATGGGTCAGAAAGAGGGAACAACCTGTTGGGAACTTCAGAACCGGATGGCTGAGGAACTCCCTAGGAGATCTCAGAAACACACTATGATGCCACACACCAGATAGAATCACAGCATGTTCATTTATTCCATTTATTCAAGGAATTTCCAGGGGTTATAAACAGTTTACACAAAAGAAGGAGTATTTTCAGTATTGAGGGAGTGATTTCAGTATAAGGGGGGCTTGGTTACTAGGAATTAACACAAGTCAAGATGTTCTCATGGGAAACCCTTTCACACTAGCCTGTTTAGCCTAAACACTTCTAATCACATACACACATATCAGGGTCACAGGCATGAGAACATAAGTCACACTTAGTTATCAAGGAAAGAGGAAGGGAATAGAGAAAAATATAAGGAAAATATATAGCATTGAAACAGCATTAACCCTTCACAACCTCCTTCAGAGCTACTACTCTGGGTATTCACTTACCATCATACCTGGCCAAACTACATGAGGAAAATTACGATCCCTTGCTTTAAAAGATAAAACAAGTATTGGAGAGGTGTATTAAATCCACCTTTACATGTCCCGGTAGAATAAACATCATAAAAATAAATGTATTGCCAAGGGTCTGATTTCTCCTGCATACGGTACCAATTCTGCTCCAAAAGGCTTCCTTCTCTAGCATTAGGCGATATTCAAAAATGTTTTTTTGGTGAATAGCAAAGCCTAGGCAGGTGTATCATCTCTCACAAGGGTTACACCTGAAGGCCTCCTTAACTTAAGTATAGCAATGCCCTGCCCTCCAGAGGCCTGCTGGGGACCTCCAGTGTCAAGGGCATCTGACATTCCTCCTCAGGGTGCAGTTTACTAGATATGGTGGGTATACTGCAAGGTGGAATGATTGGTGGAATGATTGGGTGCCACTCACTTTTGGAATGAACAAAAAGAGATTTATTGTCTCTTAACAGGAGCTGGGGGAGAGAGGGTTAGGGCCTGGACACCATTAGGCAAATGCAATGTGCAAACGGGCAGACTCTGCAGACAAATATAGAAATAGGCTGACAGTGATCCAGAAAAAGGGCCTTTAAGCTGAATGCAGCAATCTGTATTTTCATAGCAACTACTGTCTCCTATAGCAATGCTTCACTTCAATACTTCACTGTAGATCTGCACATGTAACTCACAGTATCCCGCTGTAGATCCCTGCTCACATCTCACAGTCTCCCACTGTAGATCACTCAAGGCTCACCTTGGCAAAAGTTTAGTGTCCCCTGTATCAGGCACACATTTGACGCGGTAAACAGCAATTACTTTGGGCTTTCTGGAAGATTTAGTGGATGAAGGAGGCATTGGCCCTGGGACTTTAAGGGTTCTCACCCAATATGCCCACCATTCTTCTTTCAACTAATTTGCAGGACATAGAATAGCTCATACTTCAGGTTTAGTACTGGAGGTTTTGACAGCAACAAGAACTTCCTCCTCTATAGGTTTACCCTGTGGCTTAGCTTCACTGTCAGACCACCTCTCAGGCCATGACATGGCATCAGAAAAAAGTTCAGATATCCAATCAGGACATCAGAATTGGACTCAGTAGAACACTCTTCAGCCGGGAGCAGATTACATTTTAAACTGGTAGTAGCAGACGATCGGCACTCCCCTCCCTTAATGGCCACAGGTTGAATAGTCCCCACAGAAACACTGCCTTCACTCATATCAGGCTTACCAGGTCATCTTCTCCTCAGGGCGTTCTATTATCAGGGAACATAGGTGGGTCTGACCTCGGCCCGGGAGATAACCAGAGTAGCTGACTTTGGACCAGCTATAATGGTTGAAGGAGCAGCCACTTCAGTAAGCTGAGCAACAGCAGCAGGGTTCTCAGTAGCTTCCTGAGCTGGAATGGCAACACATTTTTCCCAATTCACCTGTAGTACCCATGAGAAGAGGGCTGGTGAAACTACCACTAGTAGCACTTCTCTGCAGTGCCCGCAAGTAATCCAAGACCGAGCGTTCGTAGCTAGGCCGGAACACTTTGCACATAACAGCCCGATTGCTTCATAGCCTCCCGCTGTGTAGAGGGCGAGGCTACCTATTGGTACATACATCACTTCGGTATCAGTAAGGATACCTTTCTGTCCACTCAGACTAGGACTGATGCCCGCAACACACATTTTCCAATCTGCCATGGAAACTCCAAACTGCGCCATCTTCTCTTCTGAATAGCAGTATCGCAACACGTGGGTGAGCAATGGCGGTGTGCTCAATGGCATCTCCTTCTCCTCCTCTGCAGAGCGACAACTCCACCCCCTTCCATGGTTCATGTGCTCTTCAGGAACTTCAGCGCCTGCCTCTTTTCTCCAGCAGCACTCCAAAACCTTTCTGAAGTCTGCCTTAACCCCTGCAGCACTGGTGACAAACGACCAGGTTGATACTCTCCCAATAGCAAAAAGACTCGTTGGTAGAGTTGATCGAACCTCTGGAAGTTAGGGTTCGGCAAGTTCAGTCGAACTTCGGGAAAAAGTCCGGGTTCGGGACCGAACTTGACCTGAACTTTATCCCGGACCCAGAACCCCATTGAAATCAATAGGGACCCGAACTTTTAGGCACAAAGATGGCTTTAACAAAGTCCTGGCAAGTCCTAGAGGTCTGCAAAAGGAAGATAAATGGGGGTAAGAGTCGGACAAGTGCCCTACAAAAAAATGGGGATAGGGAAATAACTTAAAATCATTTTTAAGCTAAAATCACATAAAAAAATAAAAAATGGAGGTGGATGTGGAGTTAGAGGTTGAGGAGGTGGTGGACGTGGCGGTGGAGGAGGAGGAGGTAGCCAACACTGTTTTTTTTATTTTTGTGCAAGAAATGCACCGCTGGCCATAATGTAGTTTTTAGAATTTTTTTTTAAACCAGCAATGTAGCATTTTTTTTATTTTTGTGCAAGAAATGCACCGCTGGCCGCAAATGTAGCTTTTAGAATTTTTTTTTTTTAAATCAGCAATGTAGATGCACTTTTTCATTTTGTGCAAGAAACAATAATCTGTCCCTTTAAGCAACAGCAGGAACCTCTCCCTATAGAACTAGGAGATGATTTTAGAACAATAATCTGTCCCTCTAAGCTACAGCTGGAAGAACCTTTCCCTATAGAACTTGGAGATGATTTTAGAACAATAATCTGTCCCTCTAAGCAACAGCTGGAAGAACCTTTCCCTATAGAACTAGGAGATGATTTTAGAACAATAATCTGTCCCTCTAAGCAACAGCTGGAAGAACCTTTCCCTATAGAACTTGAAGATGATTTTAGAACAATAATCTATCCCTCTAAGCAACAGCTGGAAGAACCTTTCCCTATAGAACTTGGAGATGCTTTTAGAACAATATTCTGTCCCTTAAAGCAACAGCTGGAACCTTTCCCTATAGAACTTGGAAATTATTTTAGAACAATAATCTGTCCCTTAAAGCAACAGCTAGAACCTTTCCCTATAGAACTTGGAGATGATTTTAGAACAACAATCTGTCCCTTAAAGCAACAGCTGGAACCTTTCCCTATAGAACTTGGAAATTATTTTAGAACAATAATCTGTCCCTTAAAGCAACAGCTGGAACCTTTCCTATAGAACTTGGAGATGATTTTAGAACAATAATCTGTCCCTCTAAGCAGTAGACTCTACCTAGTCCAGTCAGATCGTTGTGTGCAGCAGGATGAGGTCTGCAATCTGTGCCTCAAAGCAGCAGTACTAGTAATCTCTACCTAGTCCACAAACAGACCGTTCAGTAATGCAGGATGAGATGTTATATAATATCTGCAATCTGTCCCTCACAGAGCCAGCAGCATCCTCTCCCTAAACTAGCCTGAGAGCATATGACATGCAGCACAGTGACTCCAGCCCCATATAGAGGCTGGGTCACATGATGCACTGGCCAATCACAGCCATGCTATTAGTAGGCATGGCTGTGATGGCTTCCAAGGGCAAACCAGTGAAACACTTGTTGATTGGCTGCCCTTGGCAGCAATTCAACACGTGGAATCAAATACCAGAACCCCGAACTCGAACCCAAACTTTTTTTGAAAAGTCCGGGTTCGGGTCCGGGTCCCTAACACCCCAAAGTTTGGTATGAACCCGAACTTTACAGTTCGGGTTCGCTCAACTCTACTTGTTGGTTCTTCCCCACATGATGTAAATGGATAATAACACAGTCTCTGAGGATTAAATATGTTACTTGCCACTTCCCCAGGGAGCCAAAGGAAATCCTTGTGTAGTTGCAGTCCATTGCCAGGGGCGACAACAGCAAAAATAACCCCATGTCCCACGTTGGGCACCAAAATATAGCGATGCCCTGCCCTCCAGAGGCCTGATGGTGACCTCCAGAGTCAGGGACAGTTGACATTCCTCCTCAGAGTATAGGTTACTAGACATGGCGGGTGTACTGCAAGCTGGAATGAGCGCCAGTCACTTTTCAAATGAACAAAAAGAGATTTATTGTCTCTTAAACTGGCGGAGAGAGGATTAGGGCCTGGACACCCTTAGGTAAATGCAATGTGCAAACAGGCAGACTCCGCAGACAAAAATAGAAATAGGCTGACAGCGATACAAAAAAAGGCCCTTTAAGCTGAATGCAGCGATCTGTATTTTCATATCAACTGCTGTCTCCTATAGCAACACTTCACTTCAATAGATCACTGTAGATCTGCACACATAACTCAGTATTCTGCTCACATCTCACAGTATTTCACTGTAGACCACTCAAGCTTCACCCACGCTATCCTGCTGGGTCCCTGACTTGACTCACAGCTACCCGCTGTACTTATCTTCAAGCTTCACCCATGCTGTCTCACTGGGCTCCCAGATGAGACTACTGAAGCTTTCCCACCTCTTCCCTGTCCCCGGCTAGTAAAAGGGCTGCTCTTGTACTTTTTCAGATCTCCATCCTCTCTACATCTGCCTCTGGTAACAGGAGTGGTCATCCCTTTTTTGCAACTGCTTCTCCTTAGCTGCTGGCACACAATCCGGTTCCCCCTCAGACAGACCCTGCTCAACTTGGTTAGGCCTCCAACTCAATGCCTAACTACTGCTGCTGCTTGGATGCTTGGATAGGCTTCAGTCAGGCCTAGCAGCCAGGTGCTCCAGGATAGGCCTCAGGTTTCTGGCCTAGCACCCCGGAGCCATGCGACACACGTCCACTCAGGCAGCTGCCCAGGTGGCTAAGAACCCTGATCACCTGACTCCTCCCAAATAAATAGACTATCTCAGCATTCTCCATGCCCGAAAGACACCCCCTGCTGATTGGCTGAGACAACTTATCTATTCATAACCTGTGCTAACTGTAATCCATCATTCTAATGTCAGAGGCAGCAATGCCACCTTGTGACAGAAGAGAGGAACCACACCAGACTCAGGCTTAGGGTAAAATCAGTGGATCTCCTACCAATTAGCATAGCTAGTTACCACCTAGCACAACTAAATTTGTTAGCACCCTGTTTAGGACCAAGGTGCTACATGAGGAACTATTATAGAGCAGTAGCCCCAACTATGATTCTTAGTTGGAGACATCACATAGATCAAAAAGTCTGGGTAAGAAAATGATAGTGGGCTGTAACTTGACTCATGCCCTGTGAGTCCCACATTTATATTGAGGTCTTTTGGACACCACCTCTTTCCTCACTAATCATACTTTGGAACTTGTTAATAAGCAGGGAGCCTTATCCCCACCAGTCTCCCCCTCCTCCCACTGGGTGGCTTCCTTTGGTTCCCCCAGGTGAATCCCTGTCTTTCTTCAGGACATGAGTTACTGATAGGGACACCAGCAGCTACAACATTTTATCACCACTCATCTAAGGAGAATCAGAACTGTGGACTCTCTCACTGGGTTTGAGTCTCTTTGGTTTACTCACCTAAATGGCTGCAGCATTGATCTGAGCTGCAGCTGTCCCCCTTCGGCTCTAGACTGGGAACTGAGCTATCGAAAATAGCTGATCGCTCAGTTCTTGGGGCTGTTCCGAGCACAGAGCAGTGACTGTCAGTCACTGCTTTGTGCTCTGCCCCTCCAATGCAGGACACAGGAGTGGTACGCTAAGAGGCTGAGCAAGCTGCCAGTCTAGTTATCTGGGCATATCCCGACATTATTGTTGGGATCCTTGCAGAACCTGGATGGGCTCTTTTATTTCAGCTGACAGCGAGATCTAGCCTGCTGTTGGCTGAATCTGGGTCAGATCTAAATGCACTCCTGTGATCCACAGGAGAAGTATTTTATATTTATTTATTCATTTCATGTACTTATATAGCGCCATCAATTTATGCATATACATTCATATACATTATACATTCACATCAGTCCCTACCCTCAAGGAGCTTACAATCTAAGGTCCCTAACTCACATTCATACATACACATATTAGGGCCAATTTAGACAGGATCCAATTAACCTACCAGCAAATCTTTGGAGTATGGTCAAAAGAGCTTTGGGCATACTTCTACTTTAAGCTATTGGCATGAGACTTCTATGCACTATTTATAAATGTTTTGAATCATTATGAAGCTCTCACAGGTTCACACCCAACCAAGATTTCCTACAGGGCGGGAGACAGAGTTAGAGTGCTCTTTTACAGATTCTCAGAAATACCTATACAAAGTGGTATACGGTCCCAAAGCTGTTAGAAAATTGATTTTGGATATCACTACTGTCCAAATTCATGATAACCCAGCACAATGTCCCCTTCATTTCACCCCCAACTCCATTGGGGTGTATAAGAAAAGTATGGTTCACCAGTTACTAAGTGCTGCCACAGGTTTAATCCCAGTCTGTTGGAAAAAGACAGAGATGCCCTCAGTAGAGCATTAGATGAAACAAGTCAATGGGGTTAAATTATCTAAAACTATACATTGCAAAATCTGGTCCAACTCTGCATGAAAACCAATCAACTTCCAAGCTTTTTGTCAAAGCTTAATTGAACAAGCTAAAATTAGAAACTGATTGACTACCATGCACAGCTGCACCAAATTTTGCACTCCTACATACTACTGTATGTGACGTGTACTTTTATACCTTATTTCTTGTACTACTATTATATAGTACAATTGTTTATTCCGGTTTATAACCTGGTCCGTACACCCTTATAGTCAGAATTCATGTATATTTGTATGTTGGCATCTTTGTACTGTACACTGCAAAATAAAATCAATTTCCATGCTCTAAAATATAATAGGTAATCTCCACGCAACTATTTACAATAAACTACTGGAGCTGAAATAAAAAAATATTGTGAGTAAAAGGCTTGCAGCTAAGTACTTTTATGTGTTCCCACACCCCAAAAAAGAAACTACCAAAAAGTGCAGTTGTACCTTACTAATCAATAACTTAACAATAATGGTAGAACCCTCCAATATATGGTATTCTCAATAAACTTCAATATGACCACAATACCAGGCTCTGTGATATGTAACTTCACATACACTATATTACCAAAAATATTGGGACGTCTGCCTTTCATGCACATAAACTTTAATGGCATCCCAGTCTTAGTCCGTAGGGCTCAATATTGAGTTGGCTCACCTTTTGCAGCTGTAATAGCTTCAACTCTTCTGGGAAGGCTGTTTGCAAGGCTTAGGAGTGTGTCTATGGGAATGTTTGACCATTTTTCAGAAGCGCTTTTGTGAGGTCAGGCACTAATGTGGAGGAGAAGGCCTGGCTCGCAGTCTCCACTTTAATTCATCCCAAAGGTGTTCTATTGGGTTAAGGTTAGGACTCTGTGCAGGCCAGTCAAGTTCCTCCACCCCAAACTAGCTTATCCAATTCTTTATGGACCTTGTCTGTGCACTGGTGCACAGTCATGTTGGAACAGGAAGGGGCCATCTCCAAACTGTTCCCACAAAATTGGAAGCATGAAATTGTCCAAAATGACTTGGTATGCTAACGCCTTAAGAGTTCCCTTCACTGGAACTAAGGGGCCAAGCCATCCCCTGAAAAACAACCCACACCCTAATTACCCCTCCACCAAATGATTTGGACCAGTGCACAAAGCAAGGTCCATAAATACATGGTTGAGCAAGTCTGGGGTGGAGGAACTTCACTGGCCTGCACAGAGTCCTGACCTCAACCCGACAGGACACCTTTGGGATGAATTAGAGTGGAGACTGCGAAACAGGCCCTCTCGTTCAACATCAGTGCCTCTCCCAAATGCACTTCTGGAAGAATGGACAAACATTCCCATAGACACACTCCTAACCTTGCGGACAGTCCCAGAAGAGTTGAAGCTGTTATAGCTGCAAAGGGTGGGCCAACTGAATATTGAACTCTACGGACTAAGACTGGGATGCCATTAAAATTCATGTGAGTGTAAAAGCAGGTGTTCCAATACTTTTGGTAATATAGTGTATAATACGCATCAAACTTCCAAGCTCTATTGATGCCCTGAGCATCTCTCCCTTTTCTGTTTTCTTAATATACAGGGTGGGCCATTTATATGGATACACCTTAATAAAATTGGAATGGTTGGTAATATTAACTTCCTGTTTATGGCACATTAGTATATGTGAGGGGGGAAACTTTTCAAGATGGGTGGTGACCATGGCGGCCATTTTGAAGTCAACCATTTTGAATCCAACTTTTGTTTTTTCAATAGGAAGAGGGTCATGTGACACATCTGAGTATTGGTATTTT
>BLSH010543645.1:488292-500389 GCA_018402905.1 Glandirana rugosa
CGTAGGTAAAACACCCCTAGAATCGGGGAATTGTAAGGTTTTACAATGAGATTCTCATACCCCCCCCCCCCATGACATGAGAGTAACATTTTGGAATGTTAAGGGGCTAAGATCCCCACAAAATGGATGCAAATTTTAAGGCACCTTAGGAGACTGAAAACCGATATAGCCCTGCTTCAGGAAACCCATCTAGTGGCTGTTGATTTTCCTAGAATGCAGAAACCATGGGTAGGCAAAGTCTTAGGCTCGGCAGAGGAAGGACGCAAAGCAGGAGTTCTCATACTACTCCATAAAAACCATGTTTACGGCCTTATTTCTGAAAAGACAGACAATGCAGATAGGCTGATCTCCATTCACATTAAATTTCCCATACGAGACATGCAAATAACAAATGTCTATGCCCCCAACTCACCAGATAAGCATTACTTTAGTGACCTAGCCCCCGTCTCTTAAACATCCCCCAAGCCCCACATCTCATAGGAGGGGACTTTAACATGGTCCTCAGCAACAGAGAGGACAGAAACCCCATCCCTAGAAGGCCAAAAAGCTTCATCAGTGACAAACCCACACATCTCTACCATATGACCAAAGCCCTCAATCTGATAGACCCGTGGCATCTCTCCCACCCCTTGGAGAGGGAATATACCTTCCATTCTCAAGCCCATGGATTCTTCGCCAGACTAGACTATCTACTCTGTTCCCCCACACTTCTTCCACTTATACAGCAGTCCACAATACAAGACCTAGTCATCTCGGACCACACTCTCATAACGGTAAACCTAGACAACCTCCAAACCCCCCGAGGAACCCCCCATTGGAGGTTCCCTAGTTTCCTCACTTATAATTCCGACTTCAAAAAGACGTTGCAGGAGGCATGGTCTGAGTATGCCAGGACAAATGCCATGCACGAAACAAACCCTACCCTCTTTTGGGAGGCGAGCAAGGCATTTCTCCGAGGCAAGATCATAGCCTTTGTTGTGTATTATAAAAAATCATCCCAAAAGAGGTACCAGGAAGTCAGCACCCAACCAAGGATGGCCCAGGACAATCTCAATGCCCAATACACTCCCCTTAACCTAAACGCCTGTCAGGAAACCAAACGCCGAATGGGCTGGCACTCTGGAGCACATGAAAACTTCCCACTATCAACTCCAATACCATAAGTTTGATAACAAGGCAGGGAAACTGCTTTCCAGGATCTGTAAGGGACCCCACTGCCCCACACATATCACATCACTAAAAACTCCTGAGGGCACTCTAGCCACACACCCCCGACATTGTAAATATCCTAGAAAAATTTTACACCAAATTATATGCCAATGTTCCCATCGATGAGGAGGTGGCAATTAAGTGGCTGAATGACACTGCTTTGCCTCAAGTAGACCCAGTCAGCTTACAAACACTCAATGCCCTTATCTCACTAGATTCATTTTTAGTAACGATCAAAAACTTAGCAAATGGCAAGGCTCCAGAACCAGATGGACTCTCCCCTGAGTTCTTCAAAATCACTAAAGACTTGAATGCCCCCGCCTTGCTGAAGGTATACAATGAGATATGGGAAGGAGGACCCTATCTCCCGACAGGACACCAGGCCAACATTAAGCTCATAGCCAAAAAGGGCAAAGACCCGACTGACCCAGCAGCATATAGACTGATCTCCCTGTTAAAATTCTCTCTAAAATCATGGACTCTCGCCTTGCCAACATAATGCCCTTTATTATACACACAGCACAAGCGGACTTCACCAAAGGAAGATCTGCATTAGACGCCAAGAAGGCCTTTGATAACGTTCGTTTTCAGTGGCTCTCTCTAGTAATGCAAAGGTTCGGCCTTACTGGCCAAATAGGACATCTAGTCCAGAACATTTACTCCGCACTAACAGCCAGGGTGGTGGCAGCAGGCCTCCAGTCGAACCCCATTGCCCTCCACAGGGGAACGAGACGTGGTGCCCACTGTCCCCACTTCTATTTAACTTGGCTATCGAACCCCTCTCACGATACTTAAACACGATCGCACCACTACATGGCATCCCTTTTGGCAAAGAGGAGCTTAAAGTCACCCTCTTCGCAGACGACATACTCACATTTACCTCCTCACCCCAATCAGATATACAATGCTTTCAATCCACCTTCACCACTTTCCGTAAATGCTTGGGTCTTAAAATACATTTTAATAAAAGTGAGGTGCTACCCCTAGAATCCATCCACTTTAGGCCCTGGTTCACCTCCTCTCCATTCCTCGTAAATCAAACTGCCATTACTTATCTGTGCATTAGGATTGGGAGAGAGCCCTCGCCCCTCTATTCTTTAAATTACCCCCTGCTGATCTCCAAGATTATAGGTGAATTGGAGACCTGGGCTAACCTCCCCCTCTCCCTCTTTGGAAGATGTGCTCTATTTAAGATGGTTAGCTTTACCCAACTTCTTTATCCACTACAAACCCTGCCAGTGTTGCTAAAACACAAGGATGTACAAAGGATTAATAGGGCAGCTACGGCCTTTATCTGGCGCAATGGGAAACCCAGAATAGCTCTGGCTAAGCTGTGTCTCCCAAAGGGTGAGAGGGGAGTAAGCTTCCCCAACATCAGAGTATACAACCTCTCCTGCCTACTTAGGGCAGGGTTGGACTGGATTCTCCATGCCTCCAAATATACCAACTATGACCTAGAATCTGCTATAGTCCACCCTTATAGCTTAGCAGTGCTATTACATAGTACTTTGAAAGTAATTCCGGACCATATCTAGCACAACTTGCTCTTCAGGGACACCATAATCGTCTGGAGAGAATCCAGGAAGAAGCTTGGTCTATCTCCATACGTCTCCAACCATCTACCTATACAGGGAAACCCCATGTTCCCGCTAGGGCTTCAATATGAGCCCTTCTCCAAATGGAGAGACAAGGGTCTGGTCAACATCGCATCACTATATATGTTGATGCCTTCCACTTGCCTCAACAACACTTTCTGCAAGTCTCTCAGATAGTGGCATTTATCAGCAAAACCTGCCCCACACAAGGCAAGGTGTTTCCATCACACATTTCTGGACAGACTTATAGAGGACCACACTTATGCCATCTCGGACCTTTATTACCCACTAAACTCTGCCTTTACAAAAACCCTACACCACAGTTCTTTGAAGTCCTGGCTGAAGGATTTACTGGCTAACACCACTGTAGACAACATTCTAGAAGGATACAACTATGTACGCAAACTGGTTACCAAAGGGGTCTGGAGGGAGGCTAAATTTAAGATAATGCACAGAGCATACTTTCCTTTCTCAGCCAAACAGCCCCCTTGAAAGGAATCTTCATGCCCATGGTGTACAGCAGTAAAACCCACACTTTTTCATAGACTGGTTTGCCCCCCTATTGCGGACTTTTGGTCGCAGATGCTGTCCTTCATACAGGGAGTAACCAACTGCCAAATGGACAAAAATCCTGTGCCCCTTCTATTTGGAGACCCCCATTTCACTCACGATGTCTCCACAATCCCCACCTTCGGGCTTACGGGATCACTGACAATGGATTCTTTTAACACTGCTGGTAGCCCACAGGAACATCCTCCAGCACTGGATCTCCCCCCCACTCTCCTACTCTGTCAGAAACTAAACGCACCCTTAAAACTCTTTTGAGGCACAAACTTTTGGATCTCTTGATGCAAAAGGAATGGGATACAGACAGGCTAAACAAAAGATGGTCCTCCTTCATCGAAAAATGCTTAACCCCCACGGAACAATCAGCCTTATCCTCTCCCACTGCCTTCAAACAAAGCGGTTACTTATCGAACACTTCTTCCTCCATCGATTGAGCCCTTTAGGCTGATCTAACACCCCCTCTGATGCATAAAAGCTTCAACACTTTGAACTATGGGATAGGCTCCCACTTTACCAATATTCTGTCTACTGACAAGAGAACCAGAGCCACTTTTCTATGCTGTATTGGAAGTTTAGGACTCATTTCTTTGACCCCTGGGGTGACCACGGGGGGAGGCCATAAGGGCCTTCTCCCTTGGGCAACCCTCCCAACATTTTCGCTTTTGTTTTATATCTCCTTTCTACTTTTCTTCCTTCTACTCCCCCCCTCTTTCTCTAACCCCCCTTTCTCAATCAAAATGGTTATTGGTCTTTGAAATGCAACATACCCCCTCCCCCCTACTTTGTAATCCCGTAAAATTCAATAAAATATATTTGAAAAAAAAAAATATATATATATATACTGTATATATATATATATTTATATATATATATATATATATATATATATATATACACCAATGTCCATAAATGATAAGACAATCGAGCAATAATGCAACTCAGTGCAAAAAAATAGAGTCCAACAAAATGTGATGAAGTAGGTGTAAAAAACTGCTGCTGAAACACCAAATGCCCTCCACCAATGTGATTAGTGCCAATTCCACTCCATTAAGAATAAAGATCACCAGATGTCGTTGCCATTCACTCTTGTGTCTGGCAAAAAAGCTTATGTGTTATATTGCAGCTCCTTTATAATCTGCCAAACTTCATCCAGATGATAACATCAATCTCCTCATGTGAAGATAAAAGCTGAGACAGAGCCTCCAATAGTGTAAAACACCTTAAGGTAACCATTTATTAAAAGGCAATGCACTTACATCATAAAAAAATCAGAATTGACTTAGAATAAGCACTCTCAAACATGCCGGGTGCCACCGTGCTGCGATCTCACCATCCCATCGTTCGCACGCCCAGGGTCACTGTCTTTGCGTCACAGTATAGTTGCCTTATTACCACATCCCAATGCGTTTGTCACTGCTGACTTCGTCACATGTTGAAGTAGCAGCACAATTGTATTTTCATTCAAGAGCGCAGTGTGTACATATAAAATTGTTAAATATAACACAAAATATCTCAAGCTACATTTGACTTTCAAGTAACTGAAGAAAGCACACAGTCTGCCCTATACCTTTTCCATCACCCATTGGGATGAAGCATCACTTTCTAGACCTCTGCTTTGTACATCTAGTGCTGCAATCTTTGCATCTGTGGCTTAACAGGGCACATTTAACACACAGCTCTTAGCTAGTGCATGATTCAGCACACACGGCAATCCTCTTGGCCTACATTCTACAGTCTCTTGGCTTGGCATTATATAATGTGCTGGGAGCACCTATAGGGCAGAACTCAATAAAGTTAGCGAGATTCCTCTTCATCTGCTCACCTGTACATCTACTGAGCTAGGAGGAAACTACAGACCAAAGTCCACACTACAAACCCACCATTAAAGCAGAATTAGACCCAAAGCCAAATATGAAATATATTGTTGCATACCAATCATTAGATGTGGTGGCTGCATTAGCATTTTTTTGGGGGGCTTTTTCCCTCTGTTTTCACCTGGTGATCTTGCCAGAAACCCTACTGTGGATGAAAGAGCACAGGGGCACCTTTGGAAAGAAGCATTGTCACTTTGGGGGAGGGGAGTGTTAGATGTTCTAGCAGATAGAGATACACTAACAAACTGAAGACAAAATCCAGATAACACTTTATAAGTAGTTACATCAAACTGTTTTTTTTTCCTGTTGGGATAAATAAATAAATGCTGATCATTGTGAGTACCCCTCTCAGTGGTTAATTGTTTGTCTCAACACTAACTGCTCCATCTACAAGAGAGATTGTTCTTTTAAAGAATAACAGAATTGCTGGCAGGATCACCGGATAAAAATAAAGGAAAGAAAATTAATGCAGCCACTACATCTATAAATTGCTAAGTTGCAATATAATATACAATATATTTACTTTTGGGTTTAATACCACTTTAACCACTTCCATACAGGATACTTACACCCGCTTCCTTCCCAGACCAATTTTCAGCTTTCAACGTTCTCACATTTTGAATGACAATTACTCAGTCATGCAACACTGTACCCAAACAAAATTGTTATATTTTTTTTTCACACAAATAGAGCTTTCTTTTGGTGGCATTTAATCACCTCTGGGTTTTTTATTTTTTGCGACATAAGAGATAAAAGAGCAACATTTTTGAAAAAAAAAAACACTTTTTTTAGTTTCCATGATAAAATTTCGCAAATAAGTCATTTTTGTTCATAAATTTGGGTCAAAACCTATACTGCTACATATCTTTATGTATTGCCCAAATAACCCAAATAAGTGTATATTATTTGATCTGTGTGAAAGTTATAGAGTCTACAAGCTATCGTGCCAATTATTGAAAATTGATCACGCCTGATGTACTGATGGCCTATCTCATTTCTTGAGGCCCTGAAATGTGAGGACAGTACAAATACCCCCCAAATAACCCCTTTTTGAAAAGTAGACAGTCTGAGGTATTTAGTAAGAGGCATGGCAAGTTTTTTGAAGGTGTAATTTTTTCCCATAATTCTTGGGAAAATTAAGAAATTATTACAGGCAGTCCCCGGGTTACAAACAAGATAGGGTCTGTAGGTTTGTTCTTAAGTTGAATTTGTTTGTAAGTCGGAACAGGTACATTTTATAAGTGTATCTTCAGCCAAAAATACGTTTTAAGCTTTTTGGATAGCATAGGGAAGGGTTAACACCCCTGTAATGTTTGTTTTGCTGTCTTATGTTTCTGTTCAAAAAATTTCATCTCACTTCCTGTCCCAATGATAATTGGATTTTGAAAATTTGGGGTTGTTGTGGAAACAAGGATTGGTGATAAAGCATCAGTGAAGACTCCTTTTTCCCATAATAACTCTTACAGGAGTGAATTTACCTTCCTAGGGGTAGATTTCCTCTCACTTCCTGTTGTCCACCTCCGTTTGTAAGTAGGAGTCGTTTGTAAGTCGGATGTTTGTAACTAGGGGACCGCCTGTATTTGTTTTTTTAACAAAATTGTCATAACAAGTTGTTAATTCTCACACATAGGATATGCATACTTACAACTACACCCCAAAATACATTCTGCTACTCCTCCCGAGTATGACGATATCACATGTGGGGGACTTTTTCACACCCTGGCCACATACAGAGGCCGAACATGCAGGGAGCACCGTCAGGCGTTCTAGGAGCAGAAATTTCACATCTAATTTCCTAACGACCTGTTACAATTTTTTTGGAGCACCAGGACAATGGAATTACCCACAAAATGAGCTCATTTTGGAAAACAAACACCCCAACATATAATCTATGAGGCAAAGTTGAGTCTTTTGAAAGGTTCATTTTTTTCCACAAGTCTTTTAAATACGCGGAAAGAAAAGGAAACCTTTTTTATTTTTACACAAAGTGGTCAATTTATAAGATATTTCTAACACATAGCATGTACATAGCAAAAATTTCACCCAAAATGACATTCTGCTACTCGTCCCGAGTATGGCAATACCACATGTGTGAGACGTTTACACAGCCTGGCCACATAGAGAGGTCCAACATTGAAGTAGCACCTTCAGGCGTTCTAGGAGCATAAAATACACATCTAATGTCATTCCTACCTATCACACTTTTGAAGGTCCTGGAGTACCAGGACAATGAAATTACCCACAAAAAGACCCCATTTTTGAAAGGTTCATTTTTTTCCACAAGTCTTTGAAAAACGCAGAAAGAAAATGAAAACTCTTTTATTTTTACACAAAGTGGTCAATTTAAAAAGATATTTCTAACACAAAGCATGTACATAGCAAAAACTACACCCCAAAATACATTCTGCTATTTGTCCCAAGTATGGCAATACCACATGTGTGAGACTTTTACACAGCCTGGCCACATACAGAGGTCCAACATGCAGGGAGCATCATCAGGCGTTCTAGGAGCATAAATTACTCATAAAATATCACAATGACCTATTACACTTTTGAACACCAGGACAGTGGAACTACCCACAAAATGACCCCATTTTGGAAAGCTAACACCCCAACGTATAATCTATGAGGCATTGTGAGTCTTTTGTACGGTTCATTTTTTTCCACAAGTCTTCGGAAAATGTGGAAAGAAAATGAAATCATATTTTTTTTACACAAAGTTGTCAATTTATATGATATTTCTAATACAGAGCATGTACATAGCAAAAATAACCCACAAAATATATTCTATTATTCATCCTAAATATGGCAACACCACATGTGTGAGACTTTTACACAGCCCGGCCACATAGAGAGGTCAAACATTGAAGTAGTACCTTCAGGCCTATTAGAAGCATAAATTACACATCTAATTCCATTCCTATCTATCACACTTGTGAAGGTCCTGGAGCACCAGGGCAGTGGAATTACCCACAAAATGACCCCATTTTGGAATGCAAACACCCCAATGTATATTTTATGAGGCATTGGCTGCAGATAGGTACTCGGGTATTCTTATGGGCTGCAGATAGGTACTCGGGTACTCTGATGGACTGGTAAAAGGTACTCTGATGGGCTGGTGACAGGTACTTGGGAACTCAGATGGTCTTGTGACAGGTACTTGGGTACTCAGATGGGCTAGTGACAGGGACTAGGGTACTCAGATGGGCTGGTGACAGGTGCTCGAGTACTCAGATAGGCTAGTGACAGGTACTTGGGTACTCAGATGGGCTAGTGACAGGTACTCCGGTACGCTGATGGGCGGGTGACAGGAACTCGTGTACTCAGAAGGGTTAGTGACAGGTACTCGGGTACTCTGATTGGTTGGTGACAGGTACTTGTGTACTCTGATGGGCTGGTGACAGATACTTGAGTACTCTTATGGGCTGGTGACAGGTACTTGTGTACTCAGAAAGGTTGGTGACAGGTACTTAGGTACTCAGAAGGGTTGGTGACAGATACTTGGGTACTCTAATGTTCTAGTGACAGGTACTCGGGTACTCTGATGGATTGGTGACAGGTACTCATGTACTCTGATGGTCTAGTGACAAGTACTTGGGTATTCAGATGGGCTAGATACAGATACTAGGGTGCTCAGATGGGCTGGTGACAGGTACTCGAGTATTCAGATGGGCTAGTAAAAGGTACTCGGGTACTCTGATCAGTTGGTTACAGGTACATGGGTACTTTGATGAGATGGTGACAGGTACTCGGGAACTCTGATGGATTGGTGACAAGTACTCGGGTAGTCTGATGGGTTGGTGACAGGTACTCGGGTACTCTGATGGGTTGATGACAGATACTTGGGTACTCTGATGAGTTGGTGGCAGGTACTCGGGTACTCTGATAGGTTGGTGACAGGTACTCAGGTACTCTGATGGGCTGGTGGCAGGTACTCAGGTACTCAGATGGGCTGGTGATAAGTACTCAGGTACACTGATGCGCTGGTGACAGGTACTCGAGTACTCTGATGGGTTGGTGACAGGTACTTGTATACTCAGAAGGGTTAATGACAGGTACTTGGGTACTCTGATGGGCTGGTAGCAGGTACTCGGGTACTCTGATGGGTTGGTGACAGGTACTCGGGTACTCTGATGGTCTAGTGACAGGTGCTCGGGTATTCAGATGGGCTAGTGACAGGTACTCGGGTACTCTGATGGGTTGGTGACAGGTACTCGGGTACTCTCATAGGTTGGAGACAGGTACTCGGGTACTCTGATGGGCTGGTGGCAGGTACTCGGGTACTCAAATGGGCTGGTGATAAGTATTCGGGTACTCAGAAAGGTCGGTGACAGGTACTCGGGTACTCTAATGGGTTGGTGACAGGTACTCGTGTACTCAGAAGGGTTGGTGACAGGTTATCGGGTACTCTGATGGTCTAGTGACAAGTAATCTGATGGGTTGGTGACAGGTACTCGGGTACTCTGATGGTCTAGTGACAGGTACTTGGGTATTCAGATGGGCTAGTGACAGGTACTAGGGTACTCAGATGGGCTAGTAAAAGGTACTTAGGTATTCTGATTGGTTGGTTACAGGTACTTGGGTACTCTGATGAGATGGTGACAGGTTCTCAGGTACTCTGATAGGTTGGTGACAGGTACTCGGGTACTCTGATGGGTTGGTGACAAGTAGAGTTGAGCGAACCTCTGGAAGTTCGGGTTCTGCTGGTCCGGCCGTACTTCGGGACAAAGTCCGGGTTCGGGTCCGGACAGAACCCGAATGTTCGCACGGACCCCGAACCCCATTGAAATCAATGGGGACCCGAACTTTTAGGCACAAAAATGGCTGTAACAATGTCCTGGCAAGTGCTAAAGGGCTGGAAAAGGAAGTAAAATGGGGGTAAGAGTAGGGCAATTGCCCTACAAAAAAATGGTTATAGGGAAAATAAATTAAAATCAAATAAAAAAAAGGGAAGGGGGGTGGATGTGGAGTAGGAGCCTAGAGGTTGACTAGGCCGTGACCGTGGCAGTGTAGGTGGAAGTGGCGGTGGTAGAGGAGTAGGAGGAGGTAGCCAACATGGTATTTTTTTTTTTGTTTGTTTATAATTGGGGTAGCCCCCAAAATATTGAGGCCTATTCAAAAAAACAAGTATATGAATGGCTGTGTGAGTCCGGTCTAAATGTTTATTCTGCACAAGGTACAGACAAGTCTTGTGGGATCCATGCCTGATTCATTTTAATAAAGGTTAGCTTGTCTACGTTGGATGTGGACAAATGGCTCAGCTTGTCTGTGATAATGCCCCCTGCCGTTCTAAACACACGTTCCGACAATACATTGGCTGCAGGGCAGGCCAGCACCTCCAAGGCATAAACGGCAAGCTCAGGCCATGTGGCCAATTTGGAGACCCAGAAGTTGAATGGGGCAGACCCATCAGTCAGTACGTGTAGGCGTGTGCACACATACTTTTGCACCATGTTGCTGAAATGCTGCCTCCTGCTAAGACGTTGTCTATCGGCTGGTTGTGCTGTTTGTTGTGGCGGGCTGCTGACAAAGCTTTGCCATATTTCGGCCATGCTAACCCTGGCTTCTGAGGTGCTGGCGGTGGCACAGCTGCGTTGGTGGCCTCTTCCTCCTCCTCCTCCTCTGCCTTTGCCTTGTGCTTCCGCTGAGCCCCCGGGGTCATTTGGGAATGCCCTCAGCAGCGCCTCTACCAGTGTGCGCTTGTAGTTGCAGATCTTCCGATCACGCTCCAGTGAGGGAATTAAGGACGGCGCATTGTCCTTGTAACGGGGATCCAGCAGGGTGGCCACCCAGTAATCAGAAGAAGTTACAATATGCGCAACTCGGCTGTCGTTGCGCAGGCACTGCAGCATGTAGTCGACCATGTGTGCCAGGCTGCCCACAGGCAAAGACAAGCTGTCCTCTGTGGCAGGTATATCATCTGTGTCCTCTGTATCCCCCCAGCCACGCTCCAGTGATGCCCACGAGCTGCGTTGGGTGCCACCCTGCTGCAATTCCTCCTCCTCCTCCTCATCTTCCTCGTCCTCCTCGTCCTCCAGGACTGTGCCCTGGCTTGAATATTTTGGACCAGGCCTATGCTGGTGCAGGAACCCACCCTCTGAGCCACTTGCGAATGACTGGCCTGATAACCGTGGAAATGACCCCTCTTCCTCCTCCTCATCCTCATCTGCCACATCCTCTTCCATCATGGCCCGAAGTGTATTTTCAAGGAGACATAGAAGTGGTATAGTAACACTGAGAACAGCATCATCGGCACTGGCCATGTTGGTGGAGTACTCAAAACACCGCAATACACTACACATGTCTCGCATGGAGGACCACTCATTGGTGGTGAAGTGTTGCTGTTCCACAGAGCGACTGACCCGTGCATGCTGCAGCTGAAACTCCACTATTGCCTGCTGCTGCTCGCACAGTCTCTCCAGCATGTGCAAGGTGGGGTTCCACCTTGTGGGCACGTCGCATATGAGGCGGTGAGCGAAAAGTCTGAAGTTCCGCTGCAGCGCAGCAGGTGAGCAGCAGCAGGGTGAGAACGCCGCAAGTGTGCACAGACGGCCCGCACTTTAGGCAGCAGCTCTGACATATCCGGGTAGTTTTTTAGAAAATTCTGTACCACCAAATTTAGCACATGCGACAGGCAAGGGATGTGCCTCAAACCGGCTCGGCCCAGAGCTGCTACGAGATTTTGGCCATTGTCGCACACCACCAGGCCGGGCTTGAGGCTCAGTGGCAACAACCACTCATTGGTCTGTTGTTCAATGCCCGTCCATAGCTCCTGCGCAGTGTGGGGTTTATCCCCCAGACATATCAGTTTTAAAAAAGCCTGCTGTCATTTCCCCCTGGATGTGCTGATGT